>JAVHNF010065371.1:0-16561 GCA_034783455.1 Micropsitta finschii
GACCCTTGGGCGACACGGTCTAGGCGTGAAACATCCCTTTCCATGGCAGGTGGGTTAGAACTACACAATCTCAAGGTTCTTTCCAACCCTAATCATTCTGTGATTCTACAATAACCAGCCAAGACTTCAAAGACTGAGTATGAAAACAAAGAATAGAAATAGCCTTGGCTTTGCTATCAACTTATATGGCCTTAACTACATTGTCTGCATCCTTTACGCATCCATTTTTCTTTCTGAAAATAGGCATATTATCTTCCTATGGTGACACAACTAATGCACTGCATGCTAACAGGTACAAAAATATTAGAAGTAATATTCTCTAATTATAGGCCTACAAATTCAAAGAAATATAATATAGAGCTTTTCTAAAGTTGTCACTAAGATGTATTTAATAAGCAGACACCACTAGATGGCAAAGTTATACTGCTCTCTCTGGAAACTGTTACTGATCTTAAAATCAAATTTATGTTTTTATGAGTCTCAAGACAGAGTGAAGAATAAACCATGGGTGTCAATAAGTAAACTAAATATTTATAGTCATGATTCTGTAGTCAAAAGACTGCTTGACAAAACTATTTAAATTATAGCCTATTGATTCACAGTAAATTGTACACGGGTGTAACTTTTTCTTCTATTAATAGATCAAGACTGCAGGAGAGGGAAATTTACATTTTAAAGCACTGAAAGCTGGAACAGACCATAGTGACAAGTAAAATGATCTGGCTAGATTGAATGTGTTCATTTCACTTTTTTAATGTGTGCCAACAGTGGGGGAAGTGGTAGTGCTGTTGCAGAATTTTAACAAATGGATTGGAGTTAAGGGATTAAAGAGTTCCAGCCATAGTTATGTTTCCACCACAACTGCATTGCAAATGAAAACTGACAGCATCCCCTGCCTTTTGCTGAATGGAACTGGAATTTGGTTTCTGAGGTCAGAACTGCCAAGTGTGTAGATATTTTAACTGGTTCTAAGTTTCATGGAAAAAATAAATCACGCAGGCACTTTTGAAAATTTGTATTGAGAGGTCATTTTAAAACTACCAATACAAGTGGTTTCAGCTCTTAGTATTCATACACAATTTAGTCTAACATATTCCAAAGCCAGCTTTGCTAGTAATCATCTGTTTGCAAAATCATCAGCCCCTTAATACATTTGCAAAACCATTATCTACATGAACAGGTTCAGGGTAACTCCTTTAAGTTTTATGCTTACGGCTATGAAATATTGAAAATTAAGAATCTAGATGTAGCACAGAACCTGGCGACAGACAGTCAGTTCCAGCATTCGTGAAGATCTGCAACTCTGACTGCAACTCAGATGAGGCCACTGTATTGCAGCCAAGTTCTCTGAAACTGTCTTATAGACATGCTAAAAAAGCTCTTTAGAATAAAACAGATCTGGAGACGTAAAGTGAATGCAGTTTCCTCTTGCAGGTGTTCTCAGACTCCAGCATACTGGGTCTATACTGCAAAGACACACATGCAATCAACTTCGGTCAACGAACAGAACTGGAGAACTTGTAAAAACTGAAGTATCAATGCTCGCTCTGACTTAACGTGTTTAAGGGGTAAAATACGGCATTTAAAACAGGTGAAGATGGTTGCCTGCAATACATTTAAAAAGTGCACCAGCCTGTCAGGGTTATCGCCTTTTTGCAACTTGATTCTTATTTATTAGCTGTTTTCTAGACACCTCCTACTTATCGATTTTGATACAGATAAATTCTATTTAAATTTGAGTACTCTTTATTTAGATTGAGATGTCCTCACTGACGTGTGCTGTACAACATCAGCTGCACCTTACCTGATCCTTGTTTGATGATAGGAGCTGATGGAGGTGGTGGTTTCTTCGGTCTCTAAAATTTAATAATAGAAGAAAACACATTGTTCTAAAATGCCTGTAAATCTCATTCATACAAAGGTTAACATTAATAGTAATAATACACTGCTTACCATTAATAACTACAAACCTTGAAACTACAGATCTGTCACAAATTTCCCTGAAATAACTTCATTAAAATTAATTTGAAGAGAGAAAATATCACTGAGAAATAAAATTTTATTTTTTTACTTTTGCAACTGAAATGTTCTGCTGAGAGGGGTAAAAAAATAAAAAAAAAAGTCCAGTTCATGTGCCTTCAGGTGAGAGAAGTTCATGATCTTTGATTTACCTAAGAAACCTATTCATTTACATTTTAGTCTTGTAAATATTCCAATCCATTTTGGAAAAAACAAACAAACAAACAAACACAAAATACTTTATAGGCATTGCAAAATCTGAAGCATGTTTTTTCAGATGTATAACTGGAGCAAAAATGCAGAACACAGGAAATACTGCAAAGGTTGCATTTTATTCATTCACTATGAGACATCTACAGCTCCTGTTGTGAAAGACAGTTATCAGAGTTTTAGATGTCTGTTGAAATGAAATAAATTATTCCAACTAGTCTGTACTTTTTACTTTTATCTTCTTTATTATGACAATTTTCCTAATAGATCTGTAATGGTGTGGCTGAGAAACATGACAACCAAATTAGCACTGAAACCATTTCTCTTCATGTCTAGGCTAGGGAAAGAGTGGCTTTTCTTCTGTGTTGATGTGTGTGTATGCATACACACCATACTGGCATTTATCACATACATCTTGGAATGAATACAAAATCAAATTACATACCTTAACTCTCACTGTTAAAAAGCCATAAAGTATCATAATTAAAGAGAATAATGACAAAGTAAAAACTAATAACTGTTTTCTTCATATGTCTATCATTTTTTTCTAGAGAAGTACCTTATTTCTTTTGCTATAGATAGATCACAATCACTGTTATCACAGCAATCAACCTTGTATGCAATCAAAAGTATGCAATACTGTATAGACTTGTGGACCTACCTGTAAGATGATTTTCCACATACACATAGCTTTGAACATTTAGGTTTGTATTTTCTATCTAACCCCTCCCTATTATTTTCTATACATCTGCCAAAAGGATCACCTACTGTCAAGATCAGCTGTTTTGCTTGCTAGCAGTAATTAGTTCAGCCTTTGCTCTAGAACTCTAAAGTTTTGGTCTGAACGTTAATAAGGAGTGAGTATGCTGTGAAGACTGAGCCCTTGCCACTCACCCTTCCCAGCAATCTCTCTCAGATCTGGCAAATGTATTGAGAAATGCATGGTGAAAAAAAATAAACTGCAGATGAACAAATGAGAGATTCATTACAAATCCCACTCTTGATTAAAACTAAAACACTAATGTACCCTGCACACAAAGGAGAAAGAATCCTACGGTTCGTCAGACAAAGTGGCTTTAACTGGAAGCTGGTTAGGGAAATACATTGTTTTAAAAAAGCAGACAAAGATCAGAATGGAGGTAGAATGAAAAAACCTTAATACTGCTTAGGGAAACATGGAGAAACAAGGAAGAATTACACAGGTCTGTGGCTGGATGAGATAACTGAGAAGGTGACAGAGACAGACTAGAAATGAAGCCAACAGAAAGAAAACCAGGACTGATTGGACAAAAAGAGAACAAAACTACAAAGAAGAGACAAAGAGTGAAAAGGGAGAGGAAAACAAGCTGGATAAAGAAATTTGGTGTAGAGAGAAATTAAATCCAGATGGTGATTCAAACTCAGGTAGTGAGCTCAGGGGGAAATTCTGTAATTGAGACCACCTAAGAGGTGGAGACTGGGACTAGGCAATGAATGGAAAAGGACTTGGACAAATACCCATGTGTGGAAAAAAAATCAGGATTGGAAAACTGGGGACTGAATAATGAGATGGGAAAAAATATCAAGCTTTTGTTCAACAACCAGAAGGGCTACTGCAACAAATACTTTCAAGCCATCAGATGAAACCCAAGGTTTCTGGATCACATCAGAAAATACCTGACAAAGCCACTGAAAAAGTATCCATTTCCTTCCCTTTTAGCACTGATTCAAGCAGATAATCTATACTCCTACCAGTTCTTTACTCATGTGGCCAGATCAGTGCCATTTAAAAAATTAATAAAGCTTTATTCTCCACATTTACAGCAAACCTAGCTTCAATTTCTAAGCATCTGAACATTTAATTTATTCTACAACTCGCAGTACTCTGAAAACCACTAAAAGATACAGAGTTTATAAGTTCGAAGATTGAATAAATTTCATCACAAAAAAAATTGCATAAAAGATTGGGTTTTTTTCGTCTATAATAAACTCGCTCTGCTTTACAGTTTATGATTTCTGCCTCTTCTGGAAATCATCTTCTTTTATTATTAGGCCTAAAGACAGGATATCCACTCTGCTATGGAATTGCATTTTCATCTCCCACAGTTTTTGCTGCTCTTCTACCTTCATTTTCAATAATTATCATGTTAGCTTCTGTGAGTTGTTTAATAGTTGCTTTATTAAGCTTTCCCAGTGATTTAATTTTTGCCTCTGGCATCCAATTTTATTGCCAGAGATTGAAGTTGAGTGTCAGTAAGTCTGTTTTATCACAGAAGGCTTACACTGTCATTGTGAAATACTCATCAAAAGCCTGATTGCAAGTTTGTAATATCCTACTGATGACTGACAAGGTTCCTAGAAATGGAATGGCCTTTTGGGGGAAGTAATCCGTTACTTTATTTCAGGAAGCTGCAGGATTTCTTAATATTGTTGGCAAATAATAATGCCATCTTTTTCAAATAAATAGAAGCTGAAAAAGCTTCTGCATAGATTTTATATCTTCTTTTTTAGTAATTCTGAAAGAGATAAAGAAACATACCTCTGAGATACCAAAAGCTCACTGCTGGTTTTCAAATCTCACAGTTAAAATTTTCCTCTTCTCATTCTGGAACAGTGTTTGACTGCTGCCAGTCATACAGGTGGTATGTTAACTTCATATTCCATCACAGAAACAATGGAGAAGAGTTAACAGTTCTGGCCATCACTGCTCACCTGACTCAGCAACTTTTCCTGGGACCTCCAGTTTCTCTCTCATACTTAGGATGCAGGATAGAGGGCTTCCAGAGCAACAGAGTGGAGGCTGACTGACTGTATGGGCCAATCAAACCCTTCAAAGAAACTCCATAATATGATTTTGACTGCCACATGTTCTCTTCATGGATCCTTTCTAACCCAGAATTTCATTTTCTTTAATGATTTTTTGTTATTAAAACTTTGTCAAAATCACATCCAAGAGAGAATTTCTTTAACTTCACTTTTATTCTGTATTCTGAAGTGAAAATGGAAGAATACATTGCTTACCTCTTTTTCAAAATCAGAAGGAAGAAGCTTGACAAAGTTATCTGGAAACACACCTCGTCTGCCATTGAGTTCTCCTTCCCACCATCCCACATCAACACAATCCTACAAAAGAGTAAAGTAACATGAAAACCACAGTGTACTTGTGTGCTGAAAAGATCTGTGTGCTGAAGTGCTCTTTTGCATAATGTCCTGCCTTTTTGCTAGAACATGACAATTTACTGGAGTGCCAGGTTAACAGGATAATCTACCAGATAAGAACTTCAGTAATCACCCTGCATTACAATATCGCACAGAGCAGGTAGAAAAGAACAAAAAACATGCTGTAAGAGCTCAAGAGCTTGTCAGTGTCTAAAGCAAAACACTTTTTCACCATTTGATCTATTAAACCAGAAAGCATTTCCAGCATGTATGATACTTCTTTCTGACTTCATTTTACAGAACGATAAGAACTTAATTAAACATCATAAATCCCAGGAGGTAAAAAAAAGCTCCTTTATTTCCCACATTTTCCAGAAAAGCTTGACACATTAGAATGATTACATTTCATCACAGTCCAATTAAGAAGGCACTATACTATGGAACACTATGAAGCGTCACCTTTTTCTGCAGCATTTTTGAGCAGCACAAAGCAGTCTGTGTAGCAAAACAGTGCACAGCTAAATGCCTGCAATAAATTAACTACTATGTTAGTGAGTCTAAATGATGAAAAAAATAGTACAGCTATTTTGGTCATGAATAATAACAGTAACAGAAGCCACAACCATTTTAGAAAAGTTTGTCATTGTTCCTTAATTCCTGGATGGCAAGCTTCATGATCACTATTTTTGTGTTTGCTAAAGGGAACACTTCTAGTTAAGATTTTCCACATTCTCTGAAAGCTGTAACTGAACCAATTCAGCTCTATTCCAAAAATAGGAAAGTCACTCACTGTCTGCTCAGTCTTAAACCCCTTTCAGTCAATTTTAGCAGCTGGTCAGCCCTTGGCTGGCCAACTTTTCTATCTTCTTGAGCAGTAGCCTTAAATCTTCATGTAGCTCAGAGCCATGCAATAAATATTACACACCTCAGCCATGAGGGAAAAGGAAATCCCGCAAACAGGGCATGGGTTTAGCATGACAAAAACTCGCCAAGGATCCCCCCATTCTATGCGAGCTGGGGCTACACAGGGCTGGGTTTACAGCTTGGACCCTGCATCATCTGGCAACATCAGCCTTGAGCTATCACTGTGGCACCACTGCTTCCACAGTTACAGAACTGGACTGACCAAGCCATCTGCTCTTGCTAGGTATATCCAGATGTCCTGGGAGCAGAGTAACATTGTAACTACTCAAGATTCACAACATAGTGGATGCTAATATTCTAACATTTCTAATCCAACCCTGTGGAAACTCTCTTAGATTTCATGAAGTACTTCAGTTTTTCAAAAAATCAGATTTCACCACTGTTCAGAAAAGATAAGTTGAAATTTAGGAGCTGTGTTCTCTGAATACGCAGTGGCACAGATGTAGATGTGACTGTTCTAGCTGTCACTGTTCCAGGTCATCCTTCAGTGAGGATTCTCCATCACTCACTGCTGAAGAAACTGAGTGGTTTTTTGCCCTGAAAGGACTTTATATGGGCTATGGAAAAATGCACGATAATATACAGTGCTGGCTCATTACAATCACCTGTTTCTTCTCATTTTTCAGTAAAGTGAGAGACCTAAAAAGCTGTGCATGTGGTATACCAGAATACAATGACAAGAATATATGGGGGGTATGGATATAATAAAAGTAGCAAGAGTGAGCAGATAGTTTAGGAAAAAGGGAGAGGCAACGACATACACTAAGAAGTTTGCACAGAAAACGAAGCTATGAAAACTGGACAGAAGCAAATGAAATAGGCCGAATATTACAAGCCTCATATATGCTATCAGGCAATATCTCAAGGTGTTAAGATTCTGAACATTCTCACTGTGTGAGAAAATAGCTTTAAGACCACCAAGTGGAACTGCAATTCTCAATGCTGTTTATCCACACAATTTGGCTGTGAAGGCATAACTGGTTTTCAGTACATATAAAAGCTCCAGGGTTAAAAATGTCACATGCTCAAATTAGTCACTGTTGTAGCCATGTATATAAGGGAACAGAATGTTAAATATTCATTAAAAGATCTGGTTTGGCTTTGTTTTGTTTTTCAAGAGCAGTATCCAAAATGATTAAAGACTTTAAAATACAGCCACTCTGACCTTCATCTGATCATCTGCCTAGAATTAGTCATATGCCCTCACAATGCTTACAAAACATCCACATACTACAAAAGTGTAGTGAAAGTAGGAAAAAATAAGAGGAAACAAGTATTTCTTTGTCAAGAAGAAGTATACAGTAGTTCAAATAGAGGAGAGGATTCACTGAATGTGAATGGGCAATAAAAGATTGTACAATAATACATGCATTGCAAACTAGCTTTATTGTAATTTTTCCATGAAATCATTTGTTTCAGCTGCTACAGAGATGACAGAATGCAAGTTAACTTAATGAGGTGGACTTAATATGACGAGAAATCTTAAAATTATTGTTCACAATGCCTGTTCTTGTTGGCATTTTTCTGTAAGTTATAATGCATGAACATTGGATGACATTTGGCAGAAAACAGACTAGTATTAAAAGATCATTGCTTTTATGGTCTGGTTGGGTTTTTATAGTTACTTTTCTATTTTAAGCTTTTTATTTAGCTTATTTAGACCACCTCATCTTCTGAGATAGAGTATGTGCTAACTAAACACATGATCTAAATAGCCTGGTTTCTTACATCACGTCTGGTTTGGGGGTTTGTTTCCCCCCTCACCTCTCCACATCTCATTATTTTACTCTGATATAATCTGTTCCTGATCTACAGATGCAGGCACTGAACAATCCTGTCATTCTTTTTCTGGTTGTTTTCTCTCATGCTCAATCTGTGCATTTCTCCTGTGTTCTCCCTTCTCTTTAAGCAGGATGGCCTTTACCAAGGACACTTACCTTTTCTAGACCTTCCTGGGAGTTATATAGCAGGTATTTACCGGTTCTATTAGACTGTCAGGCCTTTGTTAGTGAACAGGGCTTATTCCTGACTGGCTGATGCTTTCAAAATATCCACCAAGTGAACACAGGGCTCCATGAATGACCGAGACAATCAGCTAGTCATGCATGGCATGGGAAGGCGCTGTGCAGGATATTACTCTCACTGCAGAGCCAGCACCTCTCATTCCCGATGTGAAGGCGCCCTCCCACTTGGCTCTATCTGCTTGCACAGCCTAGTAATCAGTGCAGTCAACTGTTCCATCACATGGTGTGTTTTATAATGCCCTCCACCCCCTACGCAGCTAATCTGAAATTGCCAAAACATTTATGACCCGATTTAGATTTTGAAAAATATTAAGAATAATTCAAGCGTCCATGAGATTAAAAGCTTCTGCTTCAGCTGATAGCACAGCCTAGTGCTGGCTAATAAACCTGATTAAACAACACACGACATCACATATTCTTTTTAGGGTGGATTTTTTATGCTCTTAGGAAGCACAAATCTTACTCCTACTTCTTCATTTTATTAATACACATGAATGTTGTATCCAATGCTTTGTTTAAAGCTCTTTTGTTTTCATGAAGATGCTGTTTGTGTTACACAGTCATTAATCCCACACAGCTGCAGGTTTGCTTTTTATTCTTCTCCAGCTTGTTGCTCAGGCTTATGCAGCCAATAACCATGCTAGATTTTCATAAAGTAAATTTTCAGGCAGTTTCTCTTTAATTTTCTCATTTACTGTATTTGCCAGAGGAGGTTTCTGTGTCACTGAGCAAAAGGACACAGAGATCTCAGAAATTAAAAGCTACAGATGAGACCTGGTGAAGAATCTCAATGATGCAGAGTGCCATTTTGCTACTCAAAACTGAAGGCTTGGTCTGCCTCAGTAGCCTCTGGAAGCCCATGTATGATGCAGGCAGCAGGTAAGTCTTCATCATGAGACAGACAACCATACAAGGATACCTGAGCTACAGCTGCACAAGCTGCCTCAAACACTAACAAATGACAGAGCTATGAAGCACAACCAAGGCAACGTGATTGAAACTATGTGGCTGCCTGCGAACACTGAGCAGAAGCTACTTCAGTACTCCCGGATGCCCATCAGCCACGCAATCCTAACCATATTTTCTCTTTTAATATATCTGCGCATGTTCAAGGTCAGCAAAATGGCTGGAATTTCAAAATGCAGGTTTTATAAAAAAACTGTCAAGCTATTACCATCCACTATCAATATTCCAAAATGTATTAACAAAGTGGATCTCTGCCTTATCTCCATGTTATCCTGCCAGACTCGTAATAACAGTGTAAACATTAATCAGATGCTGAAAAAGACCAAAAGTTCTATGAAAAAATACATCCCAATTACTGAAAATATATTTTAGTTTAATATAAGAAAGGAAAACAAAAGATTTACAAAACTGAAAAGACACAGCAAAAAAGTAGAAATTGTGTTTGACAGATATTCGTGTTCAGGCAAGTTAGGTGGTAGCTGGGCCAACATTTAGATACTGTAAAAATCAACTCCTACCAAAGCTTGACTCAGAGACTGTACTCATTGACTCATTGCAGAAACAGTGCAAACAAACACCTTACAGAAATCCACTGCCAGTTCACAGTGCCAATTCTGTTGTCATTGCTCAGGCAGGGGCAGATTCATGAAACAAAAATCCAGAGGGAAGGTTTAGCATTTTTTTCACTGAAACATAAATCTTCGTTTTATCCTCATTTCCAGTGAAGTAGAATCATAGAATCATTTAGGTTGTTAAAGACCTTTAAGATCATTGAGTCCAATCATTAACCAGCACTGCCAAGTCCACCACTAAACCGTACCCAAAAGTGTCACATCTACGTGTCTTTTAAATACCTGAACCGTCTTTTCTCCAGGCTAAACAACCCCAGTTCCCTCAGCCACTCCAGTAGTGACAGAGTGCAATTCCAGTAGTCTCCGCCTCTCTTAGCCTTCCTGATATTCCTCAACCCGCCCACCTCCTCCCGGAGCTCAGTCACCAAGGGCAGGAGTTCCTCTACGTGTGCTCACCTCCCAGAGGTTGTGCTTACCACTGCCATCCCATGAAGGCACAAGCACAGAGCACAGCCTGCAGCTGACACCAGGGTGGCAGCATGTTCACACTTGGAGCTCTGCTTGGGCAGCTGTGTCAGTCACGGCGGGTGCAGAGCTTAGAGGCCGTGGCTTTCTGCCGGGTGGATACCATTGCTTCCTCGTTGAGCTGGCAGGCCCTTGTGCCACACAAACTGCCACACCATACCCTTGCTGCCACACCATGCCCTGTTTGCCGACCCTGCTTGGTGGCACTCCTGGTCACTGGCGCTCCCCCTAAGGGCTTCTTTTATATGTGGAGGAGCTTGGTCACTTTTGCATCTGGCCCTGCCCAGTAGTTTTGCTCCAAAATCTTGTCTGTGATTAACTTAATCCAAATGACCTTTTAGAGAATGAAGTAAAGGAAGGGAGCAGAGGCAAAATGAAAGAAGGACTGAAAAGCTCTTCTATGGCAGAATCAACGTCCATTCTAATTCCAAGCTCAGCAGATCCCAAATAAGTGATAATAAACTTAATGCACTGGATTTATTAGCAACATTCACTTGTTATAAGTATTAGGGTAAAAAATTGGACAAAACATAGTGAGGAGAAAGAGATGTTGAGGAATTTTTGAGACGGAATTTTTAAACTTTATAGTATTTGTGACAAATATTACACAAAATACAAGGTACTAAAATGTTGACCTGAGCTGGCATTCTTACGTAAGTCAGAAAATTATTGTAAGAGGAGAGGGTAAACATGAGAGAAGTGGCAATTACCAGAAAAACCTAAGAGAAGGCTTTGGGGAGACCATAGAGCAGCCTTCCAATGCCTAAAAGGGGCCTACAGGAAATCCGGAGAGGGACTTTGTACAAGGGCATGTAGTGATAGGACAAGGAATAATGGCTTTTAGCTGACAGAGGGGAGATTTAGATTAGATACTGGGAAGAATCTCTTAACTCACTATGACAGTGATGAGGCACTGGAACAGGTTGACCACAGAATTTGTAGATGCCCCATCCCTGGCAGTGTTCAAAGACAGGTTGGACAAAGCCTTGGGCAACATGGTCTAGTCATAAGGCATCCTTGCCCATGGAACTGGGTGATCTTTAGGGTTACTTCCAACCCAAACCATTCTATGATTCTATGAAGAATAAGAGGGAGAGACCTATCCCTCATGTAATTAGAAATGAGACATGCAAGTTGCGAGGAAGTAATCTGGAGAAAACAGACCTTTATTTATTTGTTTATTCCCCTCAGAAAGGAATATAAGAAGAATAGAAGAAAACGAAATAAAAATCAAAACCCAATAAGAAAAGAAAGATAACGACAAAGCTCCACTCTGAAACCTATGTCTGTGGTGACTAAAAGACTAAGGATGGAGTGGGGAAAAGAGAAGGTGATGCATGACTATAGAGACCATAAAAAAGCCGTGCAAAGACATTTTAACATACAGGCAAAGAGATTTTCCATTTGGAGCACCATATTTTTCATCCTGTTATTGAATGTAAGTGAAATATAGTGAAATACATAAGTAGGGTTGACAATTTAAGATCAATTCTTAGTCTCCTGTTGTGGTTTAAGCTCAGACATAAATCACGCAGTCGCTCTCTCACTCCTCCCTCTCCTTTCCTTCCCCCGCTCCTGGAGGGATGGGGAGGAGAATCGAAAGAACGTAGCTCCCACGGGTTGAGATAAGAACAGTAACTAAGGTATAACAAAAATCACTGCTGCTACTACCAATAATAATAATGATAAGGGAAATAACAAGGGGAGAGAACACAACCGCTCACCACCTGCCAACCGATACCCAGCCCAACCTGAGCAGCGATCTAGCCCCGCCAGGTAACTGCCCCCGGTTTATATAGTGGACATGACGTGCTGTGGTATGGAAATACCCGTTTGGTTAGTTTAGGTCAGGTGTCCTGTTTCTGCTTTCTCCTGACTTCCCCTTCTCCCTGGCAGAGCATGAGACTGGGAAAGTCCTTGGTCGGAGTAAACATTACTTAGCACTAAAAACATCGGTGTTATCAGCGCTGTTCCCAGACTGGAAGTCAAAACCACAGCACTGCACCAGCTACTGAGTAGGAGAAAAATGACTGCTACTGCTGAACCCATGACAACTAAGTAACTAAACCAGAACCTTATAGCTTTTGATTCTTCATTTTATTTCTTTAAATTTGATAAAAAAAGAAAACAAGAAACTAAACAAAAATATGTTAACACATTTTTATGCCACTGTTGAGCTTTACACTCAAGTATGAAAGGCACAAATGTAAATACAAGTTGTTTGGAGTTCAGGTTATTTTTCTGATTGAGTCATTGTACTTCAAGTACTTATCTTAGATACAGTAGGATTATGCATGTGGTTGACATAGACCATAAAAAATAATTACTTTGAGTTTGACTACCTAATTCTATTTTGTTTTCTTGTCATAATAATAAACAGTATTTGCATTTTAATTTGATTTTGGCCTTTGTGACTCAGCTGTGCCAAGTGTTGTGCAGGATACTTAAAAACCTGAAAGAAAAACTCAGTTATTTGCTGGCTTTGTGTTTGGATGTCTGAAAAATACAGTAACTTAGTTTGCTCAATTAGCAAAGATTTAGGTAGGGAGATTTCAGAGAACTTCTGTGTCAAACCTTTGACACAGCAGAAAACCTGTTACTTAGAATGAAAGATACCTGTTGCCTTGTCAGCACAGAATAGTACAAGTGTTTGAGATAAATGTTGAAAGTAAGTGGTCTTAATGTGTGTGTCTTGACACACACAGATTATAAGAAATAATACATGTCATGTCTCAACAGCAGAAACAATCTGCAGTGCTGGTATTGTTTACTGTAGTCTTGCACTGATCACGAGAAATTAGAGGCTGCTGCTGAAACTTAGGTTTTTTAATGTAAGTCAGGAAAACAGCACCAAATTCTTCCTGATAATATCTAGATTGGCCATTCATCTTCGAGGTGATCTGTGCCACCAGCTAGGCTGGGAAAGGAAAGTGGAGGACGCAAACAACTGCCCCCAAGCCATTGCATCTTTATCTCTGGGAAAGCACCTTTAATTTTTTTTATTCCAGTGATTTTATGGGGACCTGAAAACCTGTACCTTTGCCCCTCAAAAGAAACTCTAGGAACCATTTCCCATGAAACTGGGCAAAGAACTGTTAAAAACCCCAGCTTTTCTATTGCCAGGAGCAGCTTAATCTGCTTCTGGATTCTTCCCACCCTTTCCAAAGAGATGTGCTGCATCATATTTTCCATCAGTTTAGGGTAGTACTTCATCCTCTTTCATCTCATTCATGACTACTTGAAGAAGATTTACCACAAAAGACAAGGCAAAAATGTCAATTCAGTTGATGGAGTATCAGAATAATTTTCATTCCCTGCAGCATAGCCTAGTTTAAGGTGGAGCAACGTGTGAGTACCCAAGTGTAGAACGGAAGAGTGCACTCGCCTGAATTCAGCCCTTCCCACAGTCTGCCTTTGTCAAAAGAGCTGGATGTTGGCACTTGGTGATCCCAATGTTAAAATGCAGCCTTCTGGCACACTGTGCTTAGATTTCTGATAATAAAATGCATCATTCTGGGTTTTTTTTTGCCTTCAAAAAAATCTTTTTATCAACATTCAAATGGATTAACAGTGTTATTAACTAAAGTGGCTGAAATAATGAGAAATTGCATGAGCAATCATGAAACTTTTGACAAGTCTTTGAGCTGTTATTAATATTTGCTTCATACTATAAAGCAGATAAGACTTCTCACATCATTCTTATGATAGAGATTTTCCATATTGCTGGTCCCAGGTATTTGCAATATTTGATGTTTGAGAGCAATTTATCAGAATAAGGAGCAGGCATGGAATATGCTGATATTCTTGGTCTCATCTCTTCCATTGTTTTGTACAGTCCCATACCTGATGGACAGGGCATCAAAACTGTGTCTGAAGGAACCTTGAATTCTATTTCTCCGGATATTTTTCAGGTAACAAATGGACTGAAAAGGGAGCTGCTGTTGGCTTTTGATACTAATTTGATGTCCTTTTTAATAGCTGTTTTCTTGAGACAGTAGTTTATTATAAATTCAGATATATTGCAGTGAGAAATATCAATAAAATTAAACTCTGCCGAATTTTAAAAACTTTAATATTTTGTAGTCCTTTTCTGTGCAATAGTTTCATGGCTCGAAGACCTTAATATTACCAAGGCTAGAAAAAAGAACTCAATAATTGTATAATCAGGAGAATTCCTTGTTTTCAAAGAGATGTGTTTCCGTTGTAATTCTCATAGTTAATAAGATATTGATCATGGAGGTATAGAAACGTGCAGAACTAAAAAATGTATTGTCCTCTCCTCTCTTTAACCATTACTACAGAAAGAAAAGTCAATATTTGGGTGCCAGTCTGGAAGCTTCTCAGTGTCAGTATAGCAAGACTATTAGAGCTAGATTAATACATAATAAAGTTATGGCGTACAAGCATGCATTTATCCCTTTATTCTGCAATCACATAGGTAGTGTTCACACTTTACTACTGAACTTTACTTAAGCTTTCAGCTCAAAATTACATTTCCCCTGGGAGGTCTGGCAGGGTTTTCACTCTGGAAGAAAGCTCTTCTCTCCTGTTAGGGTTCCAGGTGCAAGTCCCACATTGATCCATTGTACAGATAACCTTTGAATTCAGCTTTTTGCTCATACATTCAGTTTGTGCCTTTCATGTTGGTTACCAGAGTAATAGAGGAGAAAAAAAAACAACCCAAAGATGTATTAAAATCAAATCTACTGTTTACTTGTTAGCCACAGAGTCAGTCTTAGAAAGGAGCTAGGTTGGTCAGGAGTGTTTTGCCTTCAGTACATGTGTTGACTGTTCTCTTGCTCTTCATGTGCTGGGTAGTAGTTTCCATGAGGACTTACTGTATGATTTCCACACTGATTAAGGTGAGCTCTCCCATCCTGTGGTTCTCTGGGCAATCCTTCCTGACAGATTTTTGAAGCTATCATGGCACTGACCTATCTCCAGTCATCAGGGACCTGCTCACAATGATGCCATTAAAGCTGATGGAGTGGCTTCATGATAGCTTTAGGCAGCTCTATTGACACTTAGCTTGTACATGTCCAGCCGCTGTATGTGAACATCTTGCTTTGTCCCCCTGTACTGTGGTTTTAGCATGTTTCCCCCTAGTCTTTGATAGTGGGCACTTAAGAGCAGATTTTGTCCAGTAAATACTTAGGCAAAGTCTTTTACTAACTCAGTGTTTTCAGTGAAATTTATTCCTAGGTATCACCTGTGCCATTCTCCAGTCTGCCATGTCTTCATGACATATCCCTTCCCAGTTTGAGTTCCTTTGTGTGTAAGGAGAGCCTCCCAAGGCCTTCTGTTTACCCATTGCCTAAAAAGGCTGAGGTCTTCCTGAATCCTGGGACTTCTTGTATGCTGCTTGTCATCCTCACTTACCAGCAGGATCATCAGCAATTTTGCCTGAAGTCTTAGCCTGCAGAATCACACAGTCACAAAATGGTTTGGTTTGGAAGGGACCTTAAAGCTCATCCAGTTCCAACCCCCTGCCATGGGCAGGGACACCTTCCGCTAGACCAGGTTGCTTCAAGCCCCATCCAACCTGGGCTTGAACACTGCCAGGGATGACACTGTCTAGCCCCAGGATCTAGGTTGTCAATATTAGAAAGATTTATTCCTTCCATGAAGAGCAAGCTGTTAATGCACTGTTTACTGTCATTCCCCCAAAACCTGTTTGAGGCCGTCTCAGGCCGTCAAATATTGTTGGGATGCTTTCTTTTGATACCAAAAGGTTTTTACCAATTCCATATCTTTGTTAGTATGGGTACTGTGTAGTTTACAAGTATTCTCCTTGGCGCTGTATGAAACTGGCCTAGAACCTTCCTTCATAGCCATACAGTCTTTGTCCAGTTTTCATGTGCTTCCACATTTGTTGTAGTCTTTTTGGGTTTTTTCCATTTTTTTTTTCTTCCTTTTTTTCTTCCTTACAGGAAAGTTTAGTGATTCCCAGAAAGCAGTAAAATGTGAGAATGGAGATCGTATGGTACTAAAAACCTGGAAGGCCATTTCTGCTAAATTTCATGAAGAGTTCAATTCCATTTTCTATTTATATAATGAATGTGGTTTCTCATACTCTTAGTATTGAAAAGTTTAAATTCCCTTTCACAAATGTACCAGTACAGGTTGGGGGTTGACCTGCTGGAAAGTAGTGAAGGGGAAAGGGACCTGGGGGTCCTGGTGGAT
>JAVHNF010065372.1:0-12532 GCA_034783455.1 Micropsitta finschii
GAGCACATGAACAGATAACTTGGGTCAGTTCGCTCCGATGTCTCCACAAAAAACACATTCCCTGGAGAAGGAGGGGGTCCACCGGCAGTAGGATGAGGAAGGGAAGGCAAAACCAATTCGCACGTGCTTTGTATAGGCAAGCTGTAGAGCTGGCTTTCAGCATCATCTCCAGTTCTCCAGTAGAACATGACAGAAGCAAAGAACACAAAGGAAACGGTGAGGATAGACAGAGCCCCAAGCCTGTGGCTGAGCAGCACGGAGGTCAGTTTTGGCAGGCAGTTGGACATGCTGGACAGGCTTGCTGCTGTCAGAGCCTGCTCTCCCAAGACAGTCGTGATCTAAAGAGGAGAAAAGAAGAAAAAGAAACTGACAGAAAAGGCAGCAGACCACAAGCCTCTGGACAGCACCACGGCACAGCAGAACTCTCCTTCTGCTACCTCAGGACAGCATGCCTGAGTTATGCCTTTTGGTCATTTCTGAAACAGTCTCCTGGCTTCTCTATATTGTCACAGGGCCTTCAGATCTCACATCAGAAACTACTGCCCATCTTTGCATATCCCTGTTTCAAACATAACACAAGGACAAGTCTCTCCTTCCTATGTATCGCAAACCCAGACTGATCCTCAGTTCTGTCCATGTATGTTACCCATGTAAGCTGTGCTTGCTGCTTGGAAGGACATACAGCATTTGATGCACAAATAGCATGCCTTCATGTTGGTGCACAACAAACTGCGAGCACCATTAGAGGCTTTATCTATCATCTAGAATTTCAGGTTATTCTGGACATGAGACAAATATGCAAAAAACCCCTAGGACAAGGAAATAGGAATGAACCTAATGAATATTCATGGAGCTCTGTCAACAGCTATTGTGTGGAACTGCTGCCCCATGAAAACTTCTCATGGTATTTTTCTAATGATACACAACCTGCCTGTTCCACAGCCAAACAAAACTACCAACCCCCCAGTTCTGTCAGTTCTTACCAAGAGCCCTCAGCTTCCCAGACTGTTGATCCAGCAGTTGCTGCCTTTCAAAAACAACCACCTGCCCCTACACAGAGCCTGGTTCATTTTTCATGGCACTGTAGCATAGCAAAATGGATGAATAATGGGAGGGGAATTGACACAAAGCAGCAGCAGCTTTGAAGGCAGGTGCAGACAGTAAGGGTAAGAACTGACTAGGTAAAGAGAGTTTGTAGGCTGCTTCCCAACCCTACTCCCCTGTCAAGTCCTCATTTCTACCTCCTCTGGTAGGTAGTGCTGTCTAATCAAATGGTCACTAGCCCATGCAAAGGCCATGCTGACTGTGACCTGCTCTGCTCTGCAGGTGGAATCGCCAGGTAATGGATATGCAATCCCCCCTCCACCCTACCCTTACTTTCTCTCTTTGACAGCAACAAGAAAAAAGAAATCATTCTAGCTACATTCTCAGCATTAGCATCAGCATTTCGGCCCTTGCCTTCCCTTAAAGTGAAGGAAAACAGAACCAGCACCTCCTGGACGCACCACTGGGGCCCCAAAGATCAGTGCACAAAAGCACATGAAGAAGCAGTGAGGAAGATTGTGGCATTTAGGATGAGATGAAACAGCTTCAAGCTGCACCAGAGGAGGTTTAGATTGGTTATCAGGAAATATTTATTCACTTAAAGGATTGTCAAGCATTGGAACAGGCTGCCCAGGAAAGCAGTTAAGTCGCTATGCCGGATGGAATGTAGAGGTGGCATTTAGGGACGTGGTTTTGTGGTGTATTTGGCAGTGCTAGGTTTACAGCTGGACCTGATGATCTTAAAGGCCCTTTCCAACCTAAATAATTCTATGATTTCTCCTGCCTCCCTCTGCTCCATCTCCAGATCCCCATAAACCAGAACAGAGAGCTTCTGTTCTGCAAATGCTTTAATCAAACAACTGCAACCAAACAGACAGGCAAGAGAACCAAGTTGGCACAATCCTATTTGTCATTTATCCCTAGTTACTGTGGCTGGATGACACACTAAACAATCCATGTAGCCAGAAAATGGCTTGTCAGCCACACTGGGAGGCTTCCAGTGCAACACCACACAGCCACCACTCTCCACAAGGCAGTAGGGCTTGGGGGACAGAGAAGAGGCAGCCAGTACACAAATCATCAGGTCTGGATTCCCGGAACACTTTTTTTCTCCTGAAGAAAAACACCAGCATGTGCTGTGAGTGTTACAGGCAGGAAAAAAACCCATAAAACAAAGAAAACAAAACACATGGGTTTTTACATCCCCCTGCACACCACAACTGGTTGAATCCTCTAACTCATTTTTAGCTTGATAAGCCGTAGAAGAGAAAGGAGGTACAGGCTGGAGGGGACAGAGTCTTTGCTGTAGAGGAGGCAGGAAAGAGCGGCGCCAACAGTAATCAAACTTCAAGGTTACGTGCATATTTTTAGTAAGATCAAGAACATCTACTACGATACACTCAGAAATCCTCTTATCTGCTTTTGCAGTGGATAAGAGGCCATTTTAGATGCTGCGTTAGCCAGTTCATGTATTCACAAAACAAATGCAGGAAACGTGGCTCTCTACTTTCCTCTGAAAATACAAGTCCCATTGCACAGAAACTGCAAGTACTACTCACCTGCTCCTGCTTTCAAAACACCACAGAAGTGACTGCTCGGCTGGACAAGGTTTTCAAGAGGTTAGTGTCTCTGAGAGCACCTCTAACTCTATGCTCTTGCACATGCTTTTTCTGAAAAGAAATAGAGTCTGAACACTCGGAGATAGCAAACAGATCGGGAAGGATGTTACATCATATGCTCAGCTATTACAGTGGCTGCTACAAAGGTCAGACAGCTGTGCTGTGAATAACCCATCTAGTTTGAAATTAATGAGGAAAAAAAGCCCCAACACTCAAAAAGGAAGAGGGAATTGAAACCCATTATCGCTACACATTAAGCTTTCTACCGCGACAGGAAAACGGTTAGTTTTGCTTTCTCTGCCTTTGCTTAGAATTCCCAGTACTCATGCTGTTTGGGTAGCTGCCATGATAACTGAAATTAGTTTCACAGGGCTGCCTCCTCCCACCCCAAGACTTCAGTTCTCAATGCTCCTTTGAACACACACTCTTTAAACCAATTAATTTACTCATTCACTAGGGAATACTCCCCTCTTACATCAGATACTTCATTGAATGACTTTGCCATATTCAGGTGTCCCTCATTTCTTGACAGGTTCCCCTTGTTCCTGTACTCAATGGCAGCTGGCTGTCCCTTACGGGAGACATGTTCACATGTTTACAAAATATCACCTTTATCCATACAGCCACTAAGTGTAGTGTTTACTGCAGTTTCTATCAAGTTGGCTGCAGCAAATGTCAGGCCTATGTAGTCCCGAACACTCTCCCCTCCCTACACCCTTCTAAGCACTGCAGAACCCTGGATAGACTCATAAGATGCCAATACTAGGGAAGATCTTTGGAAAGCACCTTAAGTTATTCCCAGCCCTTTCATTGATGGATCTCTCCAGAGCACAGGTCAGGTCTCATCTAGTCACAAAAGCACAGAAGAGTTGGGGTTGTAAGGCACCTCTGGAGACCATTTGTCTAACTCGACTGCTCAAAGCAGCGTCACCTAGAACAGGTTGCTCAGGACCATGTCCTCTTGGCTTTCAACCTTGTCCAAGGACAGAGATTCTGCAACCTCTCCATGCAACCTATTCCAGTGTTTCACCACCATTCCTTTCATTCTAATTTCTTGTGTTTCAGTTTGTATCTTATCCTATCTTATCCTATCACTGGATTCCACAGTGAAGAGCCTGGCCTGTCTTCTTTGCCTCACCCACCCTCAATCAGGTACTTACACACTTTGACAAGACCCCTCCCAAATCTGCTCTTTTTAAAGAAAATGATAAAGAGCTCTCTCACTCATCATACAGCCCATGCTTCATCCCCTTTCGCGTCTTAGTGGCCCTTCACTGGATAATCTCTAGTATATACATGTCTCACTTTTACTGGGAAGCCCAGAACCTGACATGGCACTCCCAATGTGTCTCACAGTGCCAAGCAGTTGGGAAGGATTGCTTCCTTTGGCCTCGCTGGTATTGGTCGATATAATGCAGGCCAGCAGGCTGTTGGCTGCCTTTGCTACAAGGGCACACTGCTGGCTCCTGGTCAGCTTGTTGCCCACAGGATCATCAGGTCCTTTTCTGCAAAGATGCTTTCCAGCTGGTCAGCCAATGTACTTCTCAAGTCTCTCTCTGCATTGGCTCTGCCCAGGTTTTGTAGAAGCCACAGCCAGCTTTATCTCATCTAACTTTAAAAGCCCATGGTACAGGCACTTGTGTTCTCATTACAGGCAGCAGTGCCTGAAGTCACTTACCTGCTTGTGTAGCCTGCATGAATGACCCTGCATAATCCATTTACTAGATCCCCAGTGACATTTTATTATTGTCACTGAGGACACTGGTCCTTCTGCTGATGTGTGCATGCCTGCCTCTGTTTTTCCACAGTGTGTTCAATACTCCAGTGAAAGGAATGTAATGCTCTTCCTTCCCATAACAGTGCAGAAACAGGCAAATACTGAGGCCCTCTGAGAGTGTGACAAAGCTTGTCATATACTCACATGCCACAAGAATTCCTTCCCCAGGACAAGAAACCTGCTAATGCATGTTTTCTGACAATACATGATTTGCAAAGTATTGTGTATGATTTTCACAACCTTGCTTGCTAAATCTAAAAGCCTAGCTAACCAATGCAGTGCTGGAAATAGGAAAACAAACCCCAACAAAACAAACAACCCCAAACAACCAAACCAAAACCCCGTCCAAACAAAAACTGTAAAATGTATCGAGACACCTTACTGCATAAGGTAAAGGCTGACATTTAAATGATTTCCCTTATTTCAAGGACAAAAAGGATTAAATGCAGTATGAAAAGGAACAGACACAGGGTTGTTACCATAGATACCTTGTAATTCCACCAGGCAACCAATCTGATGCTGCTTCATCAGCATATGCTCACATATACTCTTGGTTCCCCTAAAGAGTCCTAGAGCACCCTACACTGAGCAAAGGAGTTTCCTTCCCTGCGTGACTGTAGATGTGCTTCACTGATATTTTCCTTGGTAACAAAACCACAGACAGCAAAAAATGGAAACAGCCAAACCTGGATGATAATTAGATGATGGTACAACTTGAATTGTACATGAAGCCAATTTATGCAAAGCCAAACAAGCAACACAAGTTCCTGCAATTGTCTGCTTTTCAAACTGTAGCAACAGATTCTCAGAAGTCCCTTAAATCTGACAAACAATTCCTAATGGGAAAAAAATGTACACTGTTGAGAGATATTATTATAAAACATATATAACTGTGTGACAGTTCAAGTAGTGAGAATAAATAGCAAGAAATAAGCTGTACAAATTCCTTAAGGGCATGTATTTAGCAATGTCAGAGAATGAGATGCTACATTCTCAGTTCATGCTGAAAACAATTAGAACTGCTCTTAGCTAACTACATTAGAACTGTATGATTCTCGGATTATGACTTCTGTAGAAGGTCTCAAACCTCCAGGCCTAAACTTTTGTATAACCATTATAAACAACTGTCTAAGCCAGAGGCGATCAGGATCAAGTGGCTGTGTATATTACAGAATTGCAAGTGTTGTTTGCAGAGTAGAATATAAACTAAGGATGTGAATAAGGACTTTGGTTTTCCTTCTGCGATTTACTAGATACAGCTTATGCCTAGGTAATGATTTACCCTATGAAGCTAGATATACTTGCAAATAAGCAGAAAATTATAGGAAAGAAGGTGCAAAAGGGATCATTTCACTATGAACACGTACACCTGCTGAGCAAAAGGGGAGAAGGAGAACACAGAGCAACAGAAGCAGAGGCACAGACTAAGGATTCTGGTTTGCCTAATGTGTTGCAAGAATAAAACCGCCAAACAGAAGCCAAATGATCCCAAATGCCCAGACACGCACTGATCACCTGCCCACAGGGACCAGGAAGGGTGATCACCTGGGTGTCTGTGACTTTGGCTCCCACAGCTCATCCTTGCCCTTAAATACACTCTCTGTCTTGACAGTCAGGATGCTGTCTTCTAAGCTGGCCTGCCTATGGAGTGCAGGGAAGCACTTCTAGGCTGTAGGGAGAGAAGCTGAACTACTGAGCAGGCAGCTGCTGAAGCTGTAGAAAACAGCAGTAAGAGCCAGTTTAGGATTTGAATGTTTGATCAACTCACAATACTCCCAAACAAGAGGACCCTTGCAAAAGCTGGAATTGTGACTGAGTGTTCCTACAATGTAGAAAGAGGAGCTACAACTGCTGACAGTATTCAGCTGACATAACCCCAAGTAGAGAGAGAAACTTCTCCTTTCAGTCTTGTGAGCTCTTTGAACCAGTCTTAAACCAAAAAATAACCAGTGCCTGTCCTGCGAGCCTACCTGCATGCAGTGCACATCCCTAGGGTTGTTGGAAGACCACCCAATCCTGGTGGCTCTGTGTTCAGAGGAGATGAGGTGGATTCTCTGTCCTCCAAACCTTCCCACTGCCCTCCCTGTTTGTGTGTTCTTTGTGTTGGTTTTCTTGGAAGCCACATTTGCTCCATCTCACCCAGCAGTAACAAAAACCACAGGGATGAGTGCCAGAGCCTTCCCTTGAAGAAGGGAACCTGTAAGAGAAACATAACCTACATCTACCTTTATTATTAACTAAAATGGATTGAGAATGTAATTCTTTCATGTCCCACAGAACGTGCTTAAATGTGGATTTACAAGAAAGACTGGTTAGAGATGTTTTTTTATCTTAAGCTGAGCAAGATGCTTTGGACAGCCCCTTCCACAGCCAACATTTTAAAGCAATAGCTGTGCCCTCTTATGGCCAATTTAACTATCACTCCTGCAGAGTGCTATACCTTCCCTTCAATCTTTGTCTTATAATTGCTTGTCTTTGTCACGTAATTTTAATGCAACTTCAACTACCTTATGACATTATACTATTCTAAAGCTACATTTAAGGTACATCAAGTAGAAAGACAGCAGCATAGCTCTTATCAGCCTTGGAAGAAGTGATTGCACCAGTCCCAGTTGTCTTTAGGAAAATGAACCAGGTACTGTTGAGGTTAGTGATGTCCCTTCAAGTAAGCATATGGACATATGAACAGAAAAACACTGGGAGGGGGTATGGAAATTTGCTATGAATTCAGAACAAAAACAAAGAAAGAAAAAGGTCCAGCAAAGTGCTGCTGCATACCAAGATAGCTGCTAGGGGTCCACATGCAGTGGGTGACTCCACAGTCTTTTAGACATGGAAGAGCAGCACGATGCCAAACAGGGATGAATCCACCAGCCAATTCCCGTAGTATTTACTTTATAGTATATATATTTATATATAGTGTTTAGGGCAATTAGTTGATGGATTCGACCCTGTCACCGTGCTGTTTGACACCACTCTGCTCTACCAATTCCCCTAGTATTCAGCATTTAAGCAACAGCTCCTCCTTCTGACCCTAGAAGGAATGCAGACAAAGCACGTGTGAATGAGGTGACATGAGAGTATTGTAATCGTAATGGGTATATTAGATTGAGCCATAAAATACTGCAGCTATAGACAGAGGACGCTTAAGGTACCTGTCTCTTAACCTCATCTTTTGTACTTAATCACAACTTCACCTTTCCAGAACGAACCCTGCAATATCCAATTTCACTTACATGGGTTTTAGAACTGAATTTTCTCCTGAAATAAAAGAAAGAACATTGAAAATATTCACTCATAGAGCTGTAATGCAGTGCTGGACAGACACTCCATGAGGTGAGAAGAATTAAAAGCAAGCCACAGCAAAGAGCTGGAGGATGATATTAGCATGTTTCCGTAAAAAATAAACAGATTGTGGGAAGAAATGACACTGAAGGCTTTTTATAGCTGCTGATTCCCAAATCACTGCACAGAAAGTGGCCATAGCTTGATGGCATCTCAGCGAAGTTATCCAGAAATAAAATATGGCCTCTGTGTATTGTTTGCAACAGAGAGAACCAATTAAGTAATGGCCACAAACAGAAAAATCACAGTCAGTCACAGCAGCATCATTAAGTTTTTCAGTTCTGCTTCAGTCTTCCTAAATACAATAAGTGGTAGCCTAAGATTAGTGAAAAATGGTCAGTAATGCCGTTACACTTAGAGCAGGAAATTTGCTGAATGAATTAAGATAGAGATGTAACAGCTCCCCAGAAAAACCCAGGCATATTCAATTTCAGGTAAATGAGCTTGCCAGTAGTTCAATTGTGAAAAAAACACTAGCAGGAGCTGTTATTTTATCAGAGAGTAACCATTTGACAGGGTTATCTTGCACCCAGTGACAGTGCTATTTGAGAATGGTAGCATATGAATTCAAAACACAGAAGTGTTATTCTAATGTTACCAGTGGCATTAGCTAAACAACAAAGTAAGCTGTTTGCTGAGCAAGCGCAGACATAGTGTAGTGGTACACCAACCCTTGAGCCAACTGGGGAGCCCAGAACCAGACTCAGCACTGCAGATGTGTCTCACCAGTGCTGAGTAGTGGGAAGGACTACTCCCCTTGACCTTGCAAGTAATACTCTACATGTCACGGCCCAAGCAGGGTGTTGGGCATCTTTGCCACAAGGGCACACTGCTGGCTCCTGGTTAACTTCTTGTCTACAGGTGCATGGAGTTATTTCTCACCAGCTGAGATTCTTTTTGTTGAACTCAGCCAGATTCCTCTTGGCTCATTTCTCCAGCTTGCTGAGGTCACACGGAGAGGCAGCTTGACCATCCTGTGTATCAGCCACTCCTACCAGTTTTGTATCATCTGCAAACTTGTCAAGGTTGTGCTTCATCCCACTGTCATAAATGTCATTAATAAAGACATTAAATAGTACTGGCCCCAGCACAGATCCTTGGAGTATATCACTAGTTACTGCTCTCAACCTGGACTTCTTGTCATTCATCAAAATCCTTCAAGTCCAGAAGTTCAGGCAGTTTTTGATCCACCTCACCGTGTTTATGTAGTCCACACTTCATCAGTATGTCTATGAGGCTGTTATAGAGACTGTGTCAAAATTTTACTAAAGTCACAAACAATTCCCCTATCTACTGAGCTGGACATTTCATCATAGAAAGCTATCAGTTTTGCCAGGCATAATTTCCCTTTTATAAATCCATCCTGACTACTCCTAATCACCTTCTTGTTCTCAATATATTTGTTGATGACTTCCAGGAGAATAACCTTCCCAGGGTTCAAGGTGACACTGACTGGCATGTAGTTCTCTGGATTCTTTACCTTGCACATCTTGAAGACAAGCAAGATAGGAATGACTGTTGCTTCCTTCCACTTCTCCCAATATCTAAGACCTTACAAGCATCACATCACGTATGTCATTGTGAGACAATGACAGCAACCAGCTCCCGCAGCACTCATGGATGCATCCCATCAGCTCCTATAATAGAATCACAGAATGGTTTGGGTTGGAAGGGACCTTAAAGACCATCTGGTTCCAAACCCCTGCCATGGGCAGGGACACCTTCCACTAGACCAGGTTGCTTCAAGCCCCATCCAACCTGGCCTTGAACACTGCCAGGGATGGGGCAGCCACAACTTTTCTGGGCAACTTGTGCCAGAGCCTCACCACCCTCACAAGGAAGAACGTCTTCCTTTAATCTAAATCTCCCCTCTGTCAGTTTAAAGCCATTGTCCTGTCACTCCATGCTCTTGTAAAAAGTCCCTCTCCAGCATTCTTGTAGGCCCCTTTAGGTGTTGAAAGGGCTGCTATAAGGTCTCCTGGAGCCTGCTCTTCTCCAGGGTAAACAAGCCCAGCTCTCTCAACCTGTCTTCACAGGAGAGGTCCTCCAGACCTCGAATCATCTTTGTGGCCTCCTGTGGACTCAGTTGAGCAGGTCCACATCCCTCTTGTGCTGGTGTTCCGAAAGCTGAATGCTCCAGGTGGGATATTATGAGAGTGGAGCAGAAGAGAATTGCCTGCCCCAGCCTGCTGGTCACACTCTTTTTGATGCAGCCCAGCACACAGTTGGCTTTCTGGGCTGCAAGTGCACATTGCCGAATCATGTTGGGCTTCTTGTCAACCAACAGCCCAAGGCCTTCTCAGGAATGCTCTCAGTCCATTCTCCATCCAGCCTGTATTTGCACTTGGGATTTCCCTAACCCATGTGCGGGACCTTGCACTTGGCCTTGTTGAAGACAGCTAGATCTGGATTTAGTTGTTTTGTTTGTGCACTTCAGTGAAAATTAGTAGAGATAGCTGCTATACAATTGTTAAGATTGGCATTGCCTTTTGCAGTACTGCCAGATTGCACAAGGGTGGTGGAGGGGCTGATCTTTATGGAAATCAGTTACGTGCCAGGGTCCTCAATTGCAGACTGGAGTGCTTATCCTTTGGCCTTTAGGAGGTCTTGAACTGATTCAAAGTTGTGAAGAGTCTCTGAAGCATTTGCTGAAGTGAGGAACGAGTGATGCTTATTTTGTAGTAGAGGTTTGGTGCAAGTATTTAAGCCAGGATGAAGGGATTTCAGCTTTTCCGTTTCTTAGAGCAAAATGCTTCATTTGAGATGCCTTGTCTTAGTGCTTTCAGGATTAAGCATCACTCCCTCTCAGGGAAAGCTTTTGCCTGCCAAACCATCTCTGTGGTTGTCTGCAAAAATCATAGAGCCCGAGACTCTTGTCTCCTTTCTGCTGGTAGAATATGAAAAGGCACTTCTTGCATGAGCAGGACAGAGCTGCTTCCTGTGCAACTGCATGAGAACAAGTGGAGCAAACTAGAGTGCTAGGCAGGGAACCCAGCCTTGAAGGACACAGATATGCCTCAGGCCCATCCTTCCTCTTCCCAGAAAGCAATTTTTTCTGAGCTAAAGACTGTCCCTGTAACAGAGCTCTGCCTCTGGAAAGGTTAGTGTAAGGCTTCCTTGAGAGCTGGAAGTGGCTGGGAGACTGTTGAAGGCAGAAAGGAGCAGAGCACTGGCTGCAAACAGAGGGATAGCACTAGAAGTGCAGCTAATGATGGACTCTCATCACAGTCTCCAGTCTGGTTGTCCAGACAGGCAAAAAAAAGCCTCAAACCCTCTGGAGAAAGAGAATAACCTCCCAGAGGAGAACAAGAAAAAGTGGATAATGGGTACAAGCAAATACATGCATAAACATCTGCAAAAAAAGGACAGTGAAATCTATCCACGTGCTTCACAAGCAGAATCCTCCTCGTCCATGAGCTGTATCTGTCTTCTGCCCATGGGCAGGACTTAGCAGCACTGCATGGATACCACTCTGTTGTCTGGGATGTGGTATAACCTGTGGCCAGGAAGTTGCAGAAGTAAAGGACTGGCAGACAGCTCCTAGGCTTTTGCATGAACAGTTCCTACCCTTCTGCATAGCAGACATCTGTAAACAGAAGCCAGTTTGCCCACAGTCTGTTAACAGGTAGCAGGGCTAAGGTTTTCCAGGGAGTTTGCTTGCTATGAGTAATTCAACCAGTCCTGCTGCCTTTAAATTTAGAGAATAGTGCTGCAGTCAGAGGCTTTCTGAGCCTGGCAGCAAATGCTGTTGTGGGCTTGTCTCTGTGTTTGGCCTGAGGCCGGCACTGTTACACAGGTGGCTTTGACCTTGTGTGACAGCATCACTACGAACTGGTCCCCTTTCTACCTGGCAAACCAGGCACAGGTTCTTTCACCAGCTTGCCAATACCAAACTTGTAAAGCAGCTGATGTTACTCTAGAATAGACTGAAAACAGCGAGGTGTGAGGGATGCTGGCTGCAGGCTCCATCTGAAACACCTTCCCAGAGTTCAGCCTGGTGACATTTTTTCTTCTCCATCACCAACTTACCATTGGTGGTGGTATTTGTTCCGGGTGCACTCAGAGCTTAGTTAGCATCCATTTCTCAGACTCTGAATCCTGTCTCTGTAGGCCACATCACCCCTCTCTTTGCCTTTTCTGATGACTGTAAGACATCCACTGTCCACAGAGCTACCTATAGGTTTCATTCTAGGTCATCTTCACCCCAATACTGTCAGGCTTAATATGAAAAGGAATCTTAAGTGAGTACTAAGGGACCCAGAAAAGAAGATTTCACAAGATGGAAAAGAAAGGGACTTCTGAGTAGATTATATGCAAATTAATTCTAGCATAAATTCAACACCCATAGGCATTTTGGACAGTGGCAAAGCCTTTCCTCAGTCCATGTTCCTAGGGATTTGGTGTCCACAAGAACACCCTCTCTCCCAGCAGCAGCATGGAGTGCTTATGGAGAAGGGCTCTTGAAACTCCTTAGAGGTTAATGAACTAAGCCAGCTTCTGCTTGGTCCTGCTCCCTTGCAGGTGCCCTAAGAACGAGCGTCCAGCACCATTTCCAAAACCTTTGAAGAAGATGCTCCTCCTTAAGCAGTTGAGCATCTCCAGGCAACCCTCACTGGCTGGCTGGTGAAAGAGGTCCCTGTGTTCATCCTGAAGAGCCTGAAACAACTGTGCTGTAATTTCTATTTGATGCTGGCTGCCTCTCTGCTTCTGGAAACACCTCCTTCTTCACAGAGCCTTTCCTGCTTGT
>JAVHNF010065382.1:4230-14575 GCA_034783455.1 Micropsitta finschii
GGTGGTGCTGTGCTTCTTCTGTGCACAGAGCAAAACACCAGTTATGCCTGCGCACAGAGAGGTTTCAAGCCCAGCAAACTCCAAATGAAGAGCATCTGCATAATGAAAGCTTGAAAAAAAGTACTCTGCACTTCAGGTATCTCCAGGTCTCAGCTGCAAGAAAAAGCACAGCTATCCAATTCACACAAATAACAGCACACAACCATTAAGGATCTTGCCCGTGGTCAGACAGCACCATTACTAGCTACAACAGGGAATGCGGAAAGCTCACAACTTAGCTGAAGCTTCTAGGAGTTGTGTTAAAAATGAATAGGTGGATGACAGATAAAATGCAGCTCTAAGTCTCAAGCTGGACAGCCAAGCCTAGTGCCTTCTATCTTTGTACAGCAGCTATAAAGCCTTCTGTAATTAGAAATTACAAACCATTATGTTATTAGGAATTCCGCTGTATGGCACAGACACACACCCCACCTCCTAAAACCCTTAAAGTTACAAATGCATCTTATTTAACCTGTTTACAAAGAACCACAGAAACAAATAAGAATATTTTTAAGACAAAAGCATGAAGTATAGAGAAATACTGTTTTCCCAATAAGCTGAAACAATACTTCTGAGACAAGGAATAGAAACTGGTAGAAGAAAAGGCAACGATTGCTGCATCTCAAGAAACAGGACCATGTGTATCAACACATCACTAAATGCAAAGGTTCCCTTCCCATTTTTAGGAAGGATTGTTTCCTTAAGTCTAAAAAGGTTCAGATACTTTGCAACTGATTCACACATTATCTTAATTCTTACACCTTTTAAGCTTTTTCTCATACAAGAATTCTATGAGCAAACTAAAGTTTCGTTATATCAGTTCCTGACTGTTGCTCTTTGTAAAAAACCTTTCTTGAGGTACCAAATAGTTTCAGTATTTACTACACATTACAAAGGCTTTCAATTTAGAGTAAAACATCCAAACCTGTTGAAGTATTTCACAACTAGTTCTGAACTGAAATACAAATCTGAAGATACAGTCTCTCAAGCAGGTCACCATCCAGACTCAAGCAGGTCACCATTCAGACTCAAGCAGAACCCTTTGAGATATGGAGAACTAATGCTGACTGATGCCATAAATACCATTTTGAAAGAGAAAAACCCAGAGAAGGTGGGACAATCTTCCTAATTCATGGTAAATATTTAAACTGTGTGTGCTATTAGGATCAGCAAAACAGTCCAAGTCTGAATGCAAGTGTCACAAGATTCATTTGGGACTATGCTGAAGTATTACCTGTGACTGAGACCTTTAATATGAATGTGGGGTTTTTGCTCCAAGACTATTTCCCATTAAAAAAAAGAATCCAATTCAGGATCCATGTCCATAAAAAAAACAGTATTTTGAATACTGCACTTCATGGTGGCTATTTGTCAGGGCTGGCTATTAACATTATACCCACCATCCTAAAGAGCTCTCATTGCACACACTCCTCATAAAAAAATAATTACAGCACTAATTAACTTGCCAGAGATTACAGATTGCAAAGTGACTTTTTCATCAATATAAAGAAGGTATTGACAGTAAACAGCAGAAACACAAGAAAAATGTTTGTGGTATTGTTTAGCTATTATGGACTCATTCAATGAGCAGATTTGTTCACAGTAACTCTCATAGTTAATCAGAGCCTTTGAAACTGCCCTGTGTGCCAGTCAGTACCATACTGTATAGAACTAAAGCAATAAAGAAGGAACTTTAGACTTTCAGACTTCCTTTTCTCACTTTTAATAATTTATCTTGACTCTACTTCTGCCCGATTCAGTTTTTTAATTCCTGGACTTCATGACTATAGAATCTGAGTTTAAGTCTTGTAAACGCGCTATTTTAACTTCAGTGTACATCTCTAATTACGCTGATATGGAGCAATATGGTACCATAACTCCCTCAAGTAAAAACTGATGAAGCTGCATCTGGTTCATTTTAAACGGAACTTGAAGAGAGCACTAAAATGCATTGAGTATCATATTTATCTCAGGAGGTGTTAAAATATGAGTGATGAAGATGCCCTCCATTAAACATTTATCTGAAAGTCTGGTAATGTTATTAATGTAGAGTCTGCTCACCAACTTCAGTTTTTCCCCATATTAAAGTAGAAGCTCGCATACATCTCTATTTATAGTTTAATGCATCTGCTTAGCCATGCAGAAAGACAGTTCCATAGTCAGATTATATCAACTTGCACACAAGAGATAGTCCATAATTAATAATATCCTCCACTGACAAATTAATACTGAATTCTCCCATTCTGTAACTCTCACTCTGTAAATGCGGGTTACACGGACGCAATATTCCAAAGACACAAATTTCCAAACCCTCAAACACAGTCTGCCCACTTGGTTTATCCATTCAGCTGAGCACAAGAACAGTCTGACAGTCATAGTGGCATAGGCTCTTTACACAGACCCTTCCCTAAAACCAGCAGCAGATACCACTAGCATCAGGCAGCCCATTTTCATAGCTGCTGTAAAGGAACCACACAGGTCCACTTTGTTTCTTTTCCAGAGAGGTCTGAACTTAGTTTAAAAGCCCTTCTTGCACCTTCAACACCACCAGCCTGATCAGGACTGGGGCTGGAGAGCACACAAGCTATCACATGCTGGTTTCTATGATGTGCATCCTAACCAGCCACACCAACCCTTAAAGATGCTTAAGCATCCTTTACCTTGAAAGTCTCTTGCTAAATCCATGCCTCTGAGAAACAGACTAGGCACCTTCAAAAGGGTCTCCCCATTTAAAACATGCATTTTTAGACACTTTTTAATACATTCGTTGTGCATAACTTCCTTAGCTAAAAAGTCAGTAACAGTTTCTTTAAGTCACTTCACATCCTGCCTACCACGAACTAGAGAACAACAAATGGCAAGGGAAGGCTTGAGAGAAAAAGCAGACTCCCATATGATTTGCAATGTGCATGTTTTGCTTTGTTGGAGAAGTTGTTGTTTGGCTAGGTAAAAACCAAAACAAACAACAAAAAGAACCCTGAACCACAAACCTATAAAACAAATTCATCAGAAGACGCATAAACACTGCTAGCAGAAAGCAAGAGCAATGCAACATGCTCCTTAGTAAAGTTTTCATTATTCATTCCTTCCAGTCCCATTACTTCTGTGCAAGTCACTTGAGACAACTTTGGGGTTGTATTCTGGGTTTTATACTATTTTTCTCTTGCTTCTAAAGTTATAAAGCTGAAGACACTTTATGTTAATGCTCATCCTCAAAGCAGCAAGTGTACCTCAGGTTTGTATTAATCTGGCTGCAGATTCAGGTGCTTATTGGTGCTGTACTTAAAATGGCTCGAAGAGGCTCATAGTCAACAGTCTGATCCATACATTTGGTCTTACTTGGTTTAGCAGAGGTTGCTCTCAAAGCATGCTTACTCAGATTCAATTTCCCTGCATGCAGTTACTGTCTTGAAGGACTTGTTCAGGAGAAGATATTCTAAACTTGCATTCAGTACAGAAGCCATTCATTAATGCTTGCTTCACAATAGGAAGAATGTGGAGACTCAACCATCTGTAACACTCAGATTCAGAGTTCTGTATGTATTATAAAGATTCACCTTAATGTGACTACTTTCATAAGTTAATACAAGACAAACACAAAACTTGGAAGACTTTATGCACCATCTGAGAACACGTTACTATGAATCTAGGATGGATTCAATTTTGGAGTGAACCACACTGTTTATTGCCAGTATTGAAGTAAAAGCACAGCAATTACATTAACAATTTCGCAATTGGTTGGCATATAGTTAATTCCCAGGATTTTTAATTAAAGTGGATTTGGAAGAGAAGTCTTTAATCAAAAGCATCAAGTATCTGCTGGACAAACTAACCAATTTCAGGAGGGCATCCTTATAATGGACATTAAAGATTAAGTACAAGCTTTTACTTTTTTTAAATGCATCTTTGCACCTTTTTTCTTCCACGGAACTGTAAAACCCTAAAGATGACAAGCTAGAAGATGACAGGACATTTTTTCTAAATAAACTTCGTCAGGATGCTTTTTCATTGTTAAATTCTGCTTAGCTAATGACAACCTATTCTCTCCTATTTCTTCCTTGGTCCGTTACCATAATAAAACTTAGTGATGTTTGGAGCCAAGGAAACCTCTAGCTAGCACAGGGACAGCTAGTATCTCTGACAGCCTAATTTTCATCAAGGACAGAAGAAGAAATGATCTCTTGCTAACACCACGTATATCACAAATGAGATCAGCCTGTGTTTTTCATCATTCTATGTGGATTACATTTGGAAAGGAAAACCTACTGCTGCATTAATACAGCTCATTGTGCATCAACATCATTTGTAATTGTACGAGTCTGAAGGCAGAAAGAAGCACATACGGGAAAAGGATTTCTTAGGGGAAATCACAAAATGAGTTGAGGATGAGCCAAACTGATGAACTCAGATTTGTAACTTTCTTCTCTTTCATGGGCAAGAAAAGCAATAAAAGCTTGCTAAAGCTGCTATGAGGATAAATGCATTTTAAAAAGCCCAAACACCTTTAAATCCCCCTAAGGAATCACAGACAACAGAAACTCATATTGCTCAGCTTAGTTCAACACAAGGGTCATCCTCCACGTCTATGGTTGCAGTTTAGACTCAGGACACCTATTCACACGCAGAAAGCTAAATAAAGCATGTTTGGGATCACTTCTATCATCTTTCCCTGCAGCATACAGTGAAGAACACACTGCACATTTACACGAATTCCTTATGCCTCCTATCTAGGGAGGAAAGAGGGGTACTTATAAGAGAAAAAGGGACAACTATAGAAAATAAGTACAGAAAATTCAAGTAGTATACCAAGGGAAGAAAAACAAAAACAAGCTGCAACTTCTAATAAACATGTTTCCTGTGCTCTCAGAACCCCTGCATTTACATTAGCTTAAGCAGTCTTGTCTTTTCAATCTACAGCTTGACAAGAGCCTTGCTTTAGAGGCTGACATGCAGCTAAATGCCACCCCCAGAAAAAAAACAAATGTACCAGGATGGTAAATGCCATTAAAGTAAAATAGAAGGATGAGACAGATGGAACAGGAAATGTTTCTAAACAATTTGGTACCAAAACTGGCTAAGTGAAATTTACCATTCTTTAAGCCACCGTTTTGAGTTCTTCATTATGTATCTCATCCTTTCTCTCGAAACACAGCAGTTCTTCTAGATGAGCAGAATACAACAGGTTAAGAAAAAAACTGAATATCAAGCACACCTGTGTTCAACTTACTATCCTGAGAAAGTTCTTGACATAAAGTTAATATACATATATATAAATACATACATTTGGTCCTATTTGGAATTTCTATTAGGCCAGTAGTAAGTTCGTACTACTGGTTTGAAATTATCCTTATGCCAGCACAGCATGAGACTCAATCAATTTTTTAAACGAATGCACTATAGACATGCGTTTCAAAAGTTATAATTACATGAAACACTGACAGCTTTTATGACTGACATGGCAGTCAGGCTTCATCTATAATCCCGATTTCTCCTAGGAGTTACGGACATGCAAATTGTTTTAGTCCTTTAATTACATGCATGAATCTGGAATTCTGTGAACTAGGCATAGGGAACCTGTGACAGTCACTTGCACATTCAAAATGTGAATATTCAAAGTTACATCTTACAGACACACTGCCAAGTAGAGCAACATGCTCCTCTCACTGAGTTCTATATTCTGCTGTTTAATAATCTTACATAATGACCAGACTTTTAGAATTCATATTTTTTCCTAAAGTGTGTTTTTCAACTAGGAAAGGCTGACACTGATTTTTTTCCTGTGTGCTCCCACTGAATAGCATGTCAAATATGCCATTTGAGATTTTAGATTTTTAGCCTTACAGTTTAAATTATTAGCCTTCAAAAGCCTGCATGTGGATTTATAAGTGCTGTCTGAACAATTCACTTGAGCAGCTTTAAAGTACTCAGAAGGAGACAGCACAACATCTGTCCATGACAAGCTGATGAAAACCAGGCAACAAGCCAAGCACTCCCTCAAGTTCCAGCCCAGTAAAATCAGACAATCTTAAACAGCTGTAAACAGTAAAGCAACAACAGCTTTTAGCATTAAATCAAAGAAATAAAAGCTTGCAATAAGCATACAGCAGCTCCTTGAAGTTTTCCAAAGAAATGAGGCACAACTTATCTGTCTGTAACAACTTATTACAGCTTATTACTATTTTACTGATGGAAGATATAATTGTGTCTTTTAAAGCTGCATGAGGCTTAAAACGTGGGCAGGGCTTCTCTGTTTTGCAAAACTAAATTGATCATCCTCAAGAGTTCACTAAGCAAATTCACAGGAGAACGAAACAGGCAGAGCAAACTTGTAGAATTAAAAAAAAGAACTACCCACATTAGACTTTAGGGTGGTTTTGTCCATTAGGTTCACATCCTGAGCCTCTCCAGAGATTTCAACTGTCTTCTGGGGGTTTGTTTTACTCTTAAGCAAACAAGAATAAAAATTATATTACAACAATGAAAACTACAGAGCAGATAGAGTCAAAAAGCTTGTAGGGTCAGAGATAAGCAGAAGGGGACATGAAAAAGAAAGGTAAAGGAAATTCTGAAAGGGGTTTTCTAAATAGAAATTCTAAAAGATGTTTAACTCCTGGTTAGAGTATAAGGAAAAAAATAAAGAAATAAAAAAAGAGCTTGGTTGTATTACTTAAACTAAAGCCAGAGTGCTTCAAGAGGAGAATGAAAGCATCATATCTTTCAATCTCAAAATGACTCAAAAGGCTTTTTCTAACAATAACAAGTAAATATTTTTTAACATGTTGCATTAAAAATAAAATCTCAAAACATGAATTGCTGAGCTTCAAGATATACCTTGAACAAAATTTTGCCTCACACACAGTCCCTCAAAACAGTATTCACTGATCAGACTTTTTTCTTCTACATAATAGATTTAACTGCGGTTTAATGCCTTCTGCCAGAACACTGCCAATTCAAGCAATATCAAACTCAAGGAAAAAAAATGAATTCACACAGTCTTCAACTGCTTTCTTTAATGTGTGGTATCATATGTTAGGCTGCACAACAGTTGAAGGATGATACATGGGGGGAAAAAAATAAATCAGAGTAAGCCTTTAGGCTACCTTTGGGGTCCCTGCAGGGCACTGGGTGCCTTCAGAAAGGCAGCACCAAGAGTCAGATGATTACAACTTTTGTGAAGAAAGTTCCACCCCGCAGCAAGGTCACCACTTCACTGCTCCATTAACTTCTCTTGCCAAGCACAGGATGCTCTCTGCTTCCTGCTCCTCCCTCCACAAAGGGCTCTCAAGTTCCCCCCCATCCACACAGCTCAGAGGGGGGGGGGCTGTGGTGTGCCTGGCACTTGGTTTCCTCCACTGTCTTCCACTGGACTGGGAAATACAGCTTGTGTTTGAAATGAAGGAAGAAAAGGGAAAAACTCTATTGGCCATCATACCTTTAACCAATTCTGACATGACCAGAATCCAATAAAATGCAGTTCATACAACATTTTTATTGCTAATTGGTTTGACTGTTAAAATTTAAATGCATGGAGTTACTTTAATGACAGGCAGAGTGGACCCTGTTAACCTTTAAAAGAGCCTTAATTAATTTATATACCTCCTAAAATGCTCTGCACTTCTCCCTCTGGTGCGCGGCCCTCGCTGCCTTGGCCAGTCTCCCGCACGGCCCCCGGCACGCTGCGGGCTCAGCATGGCTGGAGAGCGTTGTTTAACACCATGGCAGAGGTGGTTAAATGTAAAGCGTGGCAGGGCCAGGGCCAGCGAAGCGTGGTCAGCGTGGGCAGGGGCACCACTGCACGTGGGGCTGGGGCTCCTGGGGTGCATTTATGGAGATGGGCTGATAAAGCAGCCGGTGTGTGACTTGTGTCCGTGTCAGCAGCCCAGAGAGGGGCAGGGGGTGGCCGGGGAGCCCCGCAGCAGGCACGCAGCATCGCACGGTGCTGCAGCCTGGCAGATGCAGCCGATGCTCTGGTGCAGCCCAGGCTGGCCCAGCCCTTTTGCTGCTTGTTGTTGTGCTTCCCGGGCTGCTGGCATGGCCGGCGCTGGTGTTTGCACCATGCAGGGGCCGGTGTGTAACACACTGCTGAAGGGCTTCCATTTAAATGCAAATTTTGACTTTTCACTCGGCAGCTTGAGAAAGTTTTTCACACCAGAATGAGGGTCACGACAATCATTTATCCACAGGCCTCTCTCTACAATTGCTGTTTGTACAAGAGAAGTGTTGATACTTGGGTGGCTGGGAGAGGACTCGGGCAGGCAGGGGAAGGGAAGGAGCACGGCACGGCAGCGTCTGGCCACGCTTGTTCCCTTGGAACAACCTCAACACATGAGGTTGCGAAGCCTGTTGCAAGGGGCAGGGCGCGCACAGTTGGCTGTTGATGGGCTCCAGGGCTGCCAGGCAGGGACCAGGCTGCACCGCAGCCTCCAGCAGCCTCTGCAGAGCACATGCCCACGGGCTGGAAATTCTCCTCATTGAGGCTCGGTGAGGCTCTGACCGATGCGCACACAGTCGGGCACCGCAGGCACGGCTCACTGTGTCTGCCAGTCCCTAGGAGCCTGTCGTACATCCCATTACAGTTCATTACCTCGTCCCTGGCACAAGTGGCCGTCTTGTGCCGAAACAAAAGTGACGAGCCCTTGCATGGCCAGGGCACAGGTGGCCCTGTGCGAGGAGCCGTGCATGTCCCTGGCCATGCGCTGCGCGTCCCTGCACTGCTCGCTGCTTCCCAACCCCAGCACTGCGAGACCACCACCTCCATGGAGCGCAAGAGCCATGGAAAAGGGATCTGGAGCCGGGGTCACATCCTTCTTCTAATGTGAATTAGTCTGAGCACTAAATGAGTGCAGACTTAATTGTAAGCGTTTTCTGTTAACTAAGCAAGAAATCTTATAATAACACAATAAGGTGCCATTTCACAGCATCCAAATGGAGCAATAAGCTGGTGCCTCATTTGTATGGATTTTTTTTTTTCACAGTGATTGCTGACGCTGCTGCTTTTAATATATTCACATTGGCACAGCCATTTGCATTCAGATGCAATTATGAGTTAGAAACTCCCTCTTTTCTGCAAGCTCCAGAAAGGGAGAATTTCAGCCCAGAGACACGTTACTGTTCATTTTGTGGGGTCTAATTAAGGAGTCTGCTCTGGCAGGAATCGAATTCCTATTGTTACCAGAGGGAGCGTCCTGCAAAGAAATAGATTAAATTAAACCAAGCCTTTAAAATTCTTCCTTTTTCTCCACAAAATCTTATTGATCTTGAGCAGAAATAGTTATTTCCTACAGAAATAACGACCCTTTGGGGACAGAGGCCAGAAAGATGCATGAAGCGCAGGGGTTCTAAAGGGTGTTGTCAGGCTACAGCCGTGCCACACACAGCCTGGCACTGGGCAGCCCAGGACCCTCCACGCCAGGGCAGAGGAGCCACTGTGGACCCACCAAACCTCCCTGCAGTGTGGGAGCAGCTACAGGGCCCCCGAGTCCCCAGCAGGGGCTGGTGACCAGGCTCCCATGGGGCTGCAGTTTCCAGCCAGCGTTGCTGAGCTGGGGCCCTCCCGGCTCTGGGCTGCATCCCCAAAGAGATCCCGGCCCCAGGGAAGGAGAGCCTGGGAAGAGCTGGCATCTGTGAATCTCTGATACGGACGGGCCATGAGGGGCCATGGCGTGGGCTGCTCTGGGGCTGGAGGCACCCTCCACGTTCATGTGCAGATGCTGCAGGCAGGGTGAAAATCTGCAAACACAAATGCTGGTGCTGAGCCCGGGCCATGGGCCCTCCTGTACCCCTGCAAGTTGCTGCTGTCCCTTGACCCCTCCTGGTCAGCCCCTCTCCTTCCTCCAGAGTATGAAGCCAGTGAGATTCCCACTTCCCAAGGGCAGCCTGCCTTCTCCCGTATGCTCTATAAGCCAGCACTGTCCATGATGTCTGGATGTGCTGTGCCAAAGCAGCAAGGAGCCAGGAGCTCAGAAATACCCTTAGAACACTGAGGTGTGGTGGGAGAAGCAGTGTTTGTATGCCCGCCATGGCTTTGCATCCGCTCCATGAAGGGACCTTATTGTGCTGACAGACACTTGCTATAGCACCGCTTGGTAGAATCAAGGAACCATAGAATGGGTTGGGTTGGAAGGGACCTTAGAGCTCATCTATTTCCAACCCCTGCCATCTCTACCTCAGTTTCCAGGAACAGTGCTAGGATTCCAGGAAGAAACATGCTCAGGAGCTGCCTGAGGGCCCAGCCATCTCAAGCCCTGTTCACCTCACCTCTTTCTCTAAGCAAGCTAAATAGTCAAGTAAATCTGCGTAGCCTCTG
>JAVHNF010065393.1:32375-42957 GCA_034783455.1 Micropsitta finschii
ACACACCAACTGTGTAAAGCTCTGCTATTACCCACAGCTGCATTAAGAAAACACGCACACAGACCCTTTGTCTTCCCAGAAGTATTCTTCTTGACCTCATGTAAATGGAGGTGTTTGTATGTGCTATGTGAATGTGATCTGGTTTGTATGATAATATGCTTACAAAATCCTGGCTTTGTTATTTTCTAGGTATTTGGTGCTAGAACATGTGTCAGGTGGGGAGCTCTTTGACTATCTCGTAAAAAAGGGAAGATTGACACCAAAAGAAGCCAGGAAGTTCTTCCGACAAATCATTTCTGCTTTAGACTTCTGCCACAGTCATTCAATATGGTGAGTACAGCCATTTGTAGCAGGAATTACCTGTTACATAAAAGTACAGAATAAACAAACCTTATTTCTTGATACTTTTGCTTACTATTAAGTAACTGATGTTGTAAATCTTTAAAAGCATTGTGTAAAGTGCGGATGTATGTTTTAATTCTTGGCCATCTGTGAGACAGTGCGCCAGTCACACTGTTCATGGAGAAGATTGTCCATCATTTCTCACTAGAGGAGAATTCATTCACAAGGAGTGCTTTAACCAGGAAAAACAAAACCATGAAGGAAAAACAATTGAATTTCCATCATTCTTGGGGCACTTGTTAACAACTAAGAATTACTTACACTGTATCAAAATGAATCCCTGAAGAAACACGGGACAATTACAAATACAGCAAAGTAATTTTATGGCTTCCTTCAGTTTTTGGAAACCTGCTGGCTTTTGGCAACCTTCACTGAGTCCCTTCTGGGCATTTGAGTCACTTAATTTCCTTTCCAGTATGGAAGAATTTCATTGATCTGATTGCTATTGCTACTCCATTATATGATTTAACCACCAAGTGTGGTTTAACCTGTGCTTTCAGGTGGTGTTTTAAGTTGGATGAGTTTCTCCTTCATTTTCAGCATTTAAGTAATTTAAATTATATTGAAATCAAGTTGTTATAATCAGTCTGAGCAGAAGAGTTTCTACATAGCTGCTGACCCATAAGTGACTGCTTATTTCTCAGAAATGTAGCTCCTCAGTTAAATTGGCTGGGGGACACCATTAACATTGTGTCTGTGTGGCTGCTTCTCCATAACCACAGGCAGTCTTAGACACCCCTCCTCCAGGAGGTGGAAGGCCACAGATAGACACTGTGGTATCTGGATTTATATGATCAGTGTGTGATTACTTCTCAGTAACCATACAGTGATTTTCTGTACACTTAGTTTTGTGCTGAGAAGTCACAAACCAGACATCCGTGGCATAAATGGCCACCGTAAAAATGGATGCCTAAATATTTACCTTGCTTTTCCAGCTCTCTCCCTCTACATCTCTGGATCATTTCAACAGGAAATACTAATATGAAAGAGAGCATATTTCTAATAAATAGAAAGGGAGATTAGAACCTTTATGGAGGCTATATTAAGGAGAGCATACTGTTAGCAGAAGAGGCAGTTCAAAGGTGGTGGATCTGGGTGAAAAAAGTCATGAGGACAATGCCTGCCTGGCACTGGCAGGGTTACAGTAGTCATAGAAATTCCCAGAGAGAGCAGGTTGCACACCCTAACTAGAGGATCTAAGTTTTTTCTGTTGGAAGAGACCTCTGACAAGTTTTATTCTGCAAATTCCACAATTTTCCTCCCTGCTAATCAGCTACATTGAGTGATGAGACCTTTTTATAATCAGCATATTCCTTGGTAGGTTGTACAGCTGTTATTTTTTATGCACTCCAGGCAGTGAAACTGCTGGTGGATTGCATACATACATGTTTTGTTCCCTACTTGGCTTAACACTTAGAGACCCAGTCCAAGAAGACTCAAAAATGTTGAAGTGCAACTGCAGAGAAATTATTTGCTCTTCCAAATGAATATTCCATAGAAATATGAAACTCCACTGGGATAGAAGTGTCTGCGAAAGCATGCATGTGTACCCATGCATTCTAGTCCTTTGGGCTTGTGATGGATACCTCTTGATATGACAGGCTTTAATAAACTGAGTGAGGATCGTGGTGAGGCTGTCAGACAGACAAGCACTTCTGCAGGTTTAACGATATGTGGAATTTCCAAGGCAGAGTGTCTGCCTCTCTTGAGGAATCCATTTTCCTCTGTTAAACATATTGGATTGTGGGCAGTAGTCTTGTTTAGGAGTAAGTCCCCTGTCTCCTTGCCAACTCCCACTGGACTAGCATCTAGTGCTAAGTTAGCAGTAAATCATAAGGTTTCCTTCCCTCCAGGTCCCTCAGGGTGGTGTGTGTTATATTATACTCTGTGTTGTATTCTGGACAGTCATCATTAAACCCTTTTTGAAAATCAGAACATGCATAAATATATGTATGTACATGTGTGTGAGTATAGAAGTTAATGTGCTTTCCTAAGCAATGAAGCCTGACCTTGTCCTGTTGTGGGGCAGAGAAATGACAAATCATCTATCTCATCAGCCAGGTTATCCAGTTATGACCATGCTGAAAAATGAATTTGAATGCTGAAAAATGAAGTTTTGGTTAATGACTAAGTGTGGGTGCTTCTAACTTACTGCAGAATAGATTGATAGCCTGGTGTCCCCAGCCCCATATTATTGCTCCATCTTCTTCCTGTACCTCCCAAAACACTGCGAAATATCTCTGGCTTACTTTCACAGCAGTATGTAACCACATTCGGCTTTCTCTGCTCAAAATGTTTTGATGCATCAGGATTCCCAGATAAAAGAATCAGAAAGGATTCCCTAATCCTCCCATCAGTAAAGGCTTCTGCTGCTACTGTGCGGAGGGATCCCCTGTGTCTGAGATGTGTTTTCAAAAAAGCAGCTCAGACAAGGAAGCAGAATAGGCTTGGAGCTTGACTCTGTGTGTTGGTTTGAAAAAGTCTGAGCTTTCTGTTCTTTATTTAACAGAAACAGTGGGGGAATATTTGATGTACCTCACTCCAAGGTGGAGTCACTTATGGGGTTTTTGTGGTACTGGTTGGCCATGGGGAAAGCTTATAGGTAACCTACTGTAGGGTTTTCTAAGGACTTTTCTGTAAACACAGCATTGTGCCATGATAGGGACCCACAGACAACCATGGATGCAAACAGACAGTGCCATGCCAGAGGTATTTCTGGAATCCTGCAAATGTATCTGTGTTTCCTTGCTGCTTTCCCTGAGCTGGCAAGCCAAGCAGCTAGATCAGTGATGCAGAATTATTGCTTCTGGTTCCAGCTCTTCCTCTATACTAGCTCTGAGGGCTCTGCACCATGCTGCAGTGCCCAGAGCAGACATGCTCAGAGGTGGTGCAAGAGATGGCAGAGGAACCTGGGGTTCCCTGGACATCAGTGTAAGACCATCCTAGCCTGAGAAGTTTTCTTTGGACAGAACTGATGTTTTTTTCCTAAGCTGCCATTTACCTAGTGCTGCGTATCTGCTCTCCCAAATTCAAGGCCTTTAAGATGTCTCAGCTGGGTGCCCCAAATTAACAGTCCGTTTTGAATATCCCACCTCCATACAGTGGGAGACCTCTCAGCTAATTCAATGCCGACTGAATTTCTATCAGAAACAATGTAGGAGCACATATCGGGATAGGTGGCAGATCCTTGCTTCCCTCAGGAAGAGTCTCTTTTCTCGGGAGCGAGGGAATGCTGCAGCACCAAGTGAGGGTTAAGCCTGGCAAGGAGAGCTGGCGGGCGCCTCATTGGCTGGGCGTGACATCACCAGCAGGAGCTGGGATTGGCGGCCAGCGCATTTTGTGTGTGTTGGGTTTTTGCTTTGGTCAAGCTCATATTTGGTGTCTGTATCTCACAAGCTGACAAATAAAAATATGATTACAGAAAATGCCCCGTGGCAAACCTTATTATGGCTTCAGAGATAACAGATAATGCCAATTACTGTGCAGGGCACTGGTGACATGGAGAGGAAATCCCCTGCGGTAATGAGCAGCGAGATGATTATTTCATTTTATTTTTATTTTGGTTGCGTTTCATTTTGTGGTTTTTTGTTTTTTGTTGTTTTTTTTTTTTCCAAAGCATGCACAAGAGGGGTTAAGGCAGGTTCTTTATGAATATTGATAAATGACAATTATGAGGGCCCTTTCTCCTTTCATTGCCTGGAGCTGTGCTTGCTTGAGTACGCACAAGGCTCTTGCTGAAGTGCGTCTGTATGTGCATGCGTAGGCACTGGGGTGTGTGACTTAGAGGGCTGAGACAATGAATAAGAGCTTTGTCTGACTTTGCCTTGTGTTTTTCCCATCAGTGCAGGGGGGGGACACAGTGTACTTATAAAATAATGCTTGAAAATTTCACAGCAGTAGTGCCAAAATCTCTGGTATATTCCTGCAGGCAGGAGCTGCATAGCACTGTCAGTAAAGGAAGCACACTTTGGGGGGAAAATCTGGTGTGTCTTCAAGTAAAAGAGAAAGCTGAAGAATGCCAGGTGCCATGTTCTGTCAGATAGTGCCACCCTCCTCGTAACTCCTGCTCTGCCTTGCTTTCTTCATTTGTAAGGAGCGTGCTATGGTATTCTGAAGGGATGGTCTGTCAAACACTTCAGACTGCAGCAGCTGGACACTTTGAAATCAGGATTTAAGGCCTCCAAATGTCAGACTGTTCTAGAAATTGTGGAATTTAACAAGGCTATGGTCCTTGAGTCTTTAGGTTTTCAAGTTTTCTTTCATGCTGTCAGAAGGGAGAAAGGTACCTTTTTGCCCTGTTCAGAGCTGAGATTCACCAACCGTTGCCTGAATCCAGGACTTTCAGTTCAGTGATTGAGACACACTCTAAAGCAGTGAGGAATTTTCAGATTCCCTTGTACAGGGAACGGGAAAAAACCCATCAAGTACAGAAGCTGCAATGCCAATGGCAGAGTTACCAGCTCAGCTAAAATGGACTTTTGTTTACTTCTTTATATAAGCCACTGGAAACTCAGAAATGGCATAGTCATATTGTAAGCATAACCAGGTAACATTCTGTGGCAAGGACTGTAGTGATCAGAACTGACAGTCTGTTCTGGCTTTGAAATATGTGAATATACGTTTTGAGGTGAAGTTGGTAGGGAGAAGCAATATATTTTCATAGATCCATGAAAATAATTGTTTAAGAGTGAGCAAGGTGTTAGGCATACAAACTCTTCTCCAGGTCTCCTGGTATGTTTATAGGTGTTGTCGTTTTTCCTAGCTGTATCTATATTTACTTGTTCTGCAGAATTCTGTGAAAACTTGCTAAATTTGAGCATAGCAACCATAGCTCTAAACAAAGATTCTTCTGTAGGTAGATAAAAGTTACATGTTTGGATCTGAGTGAAAAAAATGTATGAACTGAATTGCAAATAGACATTACTTGTGACTGTTCTAACTCCACAGGCTTCAGATGAACACTAGAAATCAAGACCATATGCAAAGTGGCAGACCCAAGTTATTGATCTGCATGCAATGAAAAAGGTTTGCTGGAATAGTTATACTGACAAGTCCTCCACTACAAATGCAGTTTATACCAGGAAGTTACACAAGCACAGGGGATTCTATAACAAAACCATGTTACATCTTTTGCTAGTAACAGAAATATCAAAGAAGAAAAAGAATAAAAATCACAGCCTCTACCAGTACTGATACACGGACAACTAGGCAACAGCAGACCTGGCCTCCAGCTTCAGATGAGCCCATGCACTACATTTGGACCAGCTGAAAATAGGTTTTGTACTGCAAAATGCAATTTGACTCAGCTGAATGATAAAAATCTCCTTCTGGGCTAATACAGTAAGAATATGCATTGCAAGATCCCAGCTACAGGGCCCTGGTCCTGTAATTCTTGTTTTCTGCCTTGCTTTTAGCTCAGGGTCCCTGGACCAGTTGTGAGTGATTTCGGTACTTTTACACCTTTCAGAAATCACATGAAGCAGAAGTAGCCTTTGGTCTCTCAGCTTTTTCTAGTGGTCACAGGCAGTGCCGATGGGGCTTTTTAAACAGCTGAAAGCTAAGGCTTTGTACAGGTCACAACTCATTCAAAATCAGTACTTACTCAAGTGGGCAATGGTTGATGAAGTCATGTAAGGAGGGGTCCTCCTGGGCCTAGTCACCTCAGACACAGCAGCGTAAGGGGGAGGCAATGGAAGACAGTGTGACACAGGCTGATACCACTGCTGAGGAGGATGTGATGATGGATGGGAGGATGGGGAGGGAGCCTGGCCAAAGGAGCTGGGGGGGCTGGTGATGGTGGGCAGTAGGGAAGAGGGTGCAGCTCCTAGGTGTGGAAAGAAGGACCCGTCCACACTTTTCACCTGGGTCACAGAGGGGCCTAAAGCAATTTGTTCTTCAGGATGGCCATTCAGAGGTACATTTGTCAAGGTCTCCTGGCTTGCTTTATCTGTGGGTCCCTTGACCCTCTCAGGCAGGGCAGGAATCAAAGGCAGGATGGTGGGACCTCGTGGCTGCAGGACATCACCCCTCTGCAGAGGTGCATTTGCAGCAGAGGAAGCAGAAGACCAAGGAGAACATGAAAGAGAAAGGCGCCTGAGAGGCTGGCGAGAGGCAAAGGGGAAGTGGGAAGGATGGGGAGGTGGTGGAGACAGTGAGGTTCGCCTGATGCCTGGCATTATGGTTCTGAGGTTTGGGCAGGCAGGAGAGAGGGAACCTGGGCCTGTTGGCAGCTCAGAGGCTGAGTGACTGTGCAGGAGCTGCGGAGTGTCTTTGGCTCTCCACAGGGGTCTGAAAGAGAATGGACTAGTGGGCTCGGGGACAGCGGGTGCCGAAGAGACAGCACTGGCATGAGGTGGTCGTAGGGGAACAGCACCAGAGGCAGGAGCATCGCAGTCACTGCAGGTGGGAGGAGGGGACTGGGGCTGAGAAGGGGGAGAGCACACGCTTATCTGAGGGGTGGAAACTAAAAGAACAGAAAAGACAAATGAAAAGAATAAGATGGATATGCGGCAGGAATGAAACCAAGGCAAAGCGGAACGAAGAAAAAGGAACCGTGAAGTAAACGCAAACAGAAACTCAAACAAAGCAAAGAGGAGATGGTGCAGGCACTGACGTGGGGGTTTCCAATCCTCAGCAGAACTGAGCCTGTGTTGAACAGGACCCTGGCAGAACGGGATGGGCTGCGTGCTCCACTGCCAGTGAAGCTCCTCCAAGCCCCATGTGAATCTGAGTCAGGATCACGAGCATCACCCTGTCACCAGGAAAGCTGCAAGAGGCATGCTGAATACTGCAGTGGCCACCTTGCAGCCATGGGGGGAACAGACAGAAGCCCCTGGGAGCCATGCCCTGCTCCTCACAGATGCAGCGGCAGGATTTTGGCTATGTTCCCTATGCAGAATTGTACGCAGTAACCTCTGTCAAAACAGAGGCCAACAACTTCTGTTGCTGACTAAGATATGTGTGTATGTCTGAACTGGTTTCAAGCCAAAACCTAAAAAGTTGTAACAGCTGAGGGAAAACACTGCACTTATGTGGCCAGATTAACTGAAATAAAATCCCCAAAACAAAAGCCCAAACACAAAATGGCCATCTTGGCTTGCTTGCTCTGCCTTCTTTCAGAGAAGCAAACCCATACTTTGTTGTTATAAGCTATTCCTGTGATCTCTCAGCTTAATGCAACTTAATATGCTATAGAAGATTTTCGTAAGCTCATTAAATATATATATTTTTTCCATCAAGCTTACACAAGACTCCTCATTTCATGACCACAAAATCTCCATCAGTGAGCATCTAGAGCTGTATTTTCCTCCGCGCTGTAGTTTGCTTTGTGCTGCAGAGTAATGGGGAGTGCCTGACCTGGCACATCCAGCACATTAATCGCTGTGTGCTGACAGCCCCTGGAAATGTGAAGTCAGCTCTTGTGGTGGCTGTGCTCGTGGTGGCTGCTCTCCTCATAGGCGTGCAAGAAGTGTGGCCAAAGCCCCTTGGTATGCCTAAAATATCCTTCAGCTGCACAAGTTCTTTGAAGTGCAAAACCTGCCTAGCTCCACCTGATGCCCTGTACATGAACCTCTGAGAAACCATGCCCAAATGCATGTAAGTCTCTAGCTGAAAATGCTTGAAAATCTAATCATAGCTATAACCACTTGTAGCAGTCTAGCTCTTGTATAGCACCACACAAAACCCAACTACATCTAGAGAAGACAAGCAAGAAGAGACTACATTTGCTTGGTTTGATACATGCCTGTGGTAGAGGTCCTTCTTTCCAGAGATTCTTGGCGCTGTTGCTGTTGCTCCATCACTTGTCTAAAACAGCAATACAAAAACCCTCAGTCATTATGTATTCCTTATAATTTTCTTTACACACTGAGAAGCATTTAAGCTGTATGTCTTGGGTGGTGTGAGCAAGTCCATCACAGAAATGCTGATCCCTTGAGATGGAGGTGGGTTTGATTTCACTTGCCCTGGCTGCAGTGATGCCACTGCACACACTGGGGAAGTGCAACCAGGACATTGCCCTGCACCTGCTGGACATGGCAGGGGTTGGATGATCCATTTAAAGTAGCTCTTCAGTGGGCTCTGTGTGAGGAACAGTCAGTGCCCAAGGCCAGGAGAGCACAGCAGCTGTGAGTGTTGCTGACCTGAAGTGCATGAGTATTGCAAGGAAAGATTAAGGGGTGTCTTGCATAAAATGACACAGTCCTGAGTCTTCCATGATCAAGAGCCCACAGGACTTGTGTAAGAATGAAAACATAAGGAAGGTGTTAAGTGCTGACTTTATAACACCAGGTGCACATCCAAGCTCTATGTTGGTGTTACCAGGCTGGCTGCCAGCCTGAAACCCCATGCCCCAGCACAGCTTCTCCTGGACTCCAACCATCGTGTTTCTTCCACAAATGAAAAGCTGATCACAACATTGCACTGCTTCTTTTTGGGCACCTTACTGCTCAAGAGCTGCTAGCTCCTGTGCTCCCCAGGCCTGCTGTCCCACACGGAAACGCACCGCCAAGCCTTTTCCCTGTCTCCACTTGCCAGAGATGTGCAGTTCCCAGGCTCTATCAGCAGAGGTCTTCTCTCCCACGCTGCAAGCAGAAGGAGCTGTACCTGACCCCTGCCACAAACCCACCCTGTCGTTTCTCTCGTTAAAAAGATTGATAGCTAAAAACTAGAATATTTGCCAAGCTTTTTTAGAGATGGGCTAAAGGTTTCAACAACACTAAACCAACTCTGAAATTACCTTACTGAAGCACTGGGTAATAAGGCTTCTTGTAATTTTCTTCCATGGTTTCTAGGGCAAGTTTTCCTTGGATATGTTTGGGCCAGCCTTAACTGCATAGATTTCTTTCTTCTGCAAAGGCTTTATTTCACGGTCTGTACAGTAAGGCAAGCTTAACTGTAAGCAACACTTCTATTTTCACTCCTTACATAACAATTTAGACAGATCTCCCTGTTAAATTTTTTACTTGTGTCATTCAGAGTCTGCAATTAAAAAAAAATAAATAAATCTATCTTATTTATATACCAAAAGCAGCTTTTTAACAGGAAAAAAGTCCAGAAATATAAAGGTATATTAGGTAGGAAAAAAGAATGTCTTAATTTGCAAAATAAATTTCACAAATTTCAATTCTAATTCAATAGATGGGAAATGAAAATCCATGATTTCACTGTGGAGGGATCAATCGTAAACTAGTTTTATGTTTAGGACATGCAATCCATCAAATGTAGGCAATTTCTGCAAAGCTGCTCTAGGCATCTGAGAAAATTATTCCAGGTGCAAAGAGGGTAGTTTTGATAACAGTCTTAGATGGCTGGTTCAACTGGTTTCATTTTAGCTATGACACTTCAAACAAAATAAATAGAAATCTTTACTTCAATACATACCCTGGTTCTTACTTGATAGTTATGGGATGAACACATGCAACAGCATCAACTGCACTGCTAAAATTCCAATTGTAAACACATGTACTAAGAATTTCCTAAGCATACCATCCCCTACCTTAGCTTGGCACTTATTAGCAAAATTTGATGATGGAAAACAGCTTGACACACAGATTTTCCACCTTAGACCTGGGGGAAATTCTAGACTTATCTGGAGGACAGACTTGGAAAACCCCAGCCTGACAGCCCAGGAAAGAAATATGGGTAAGACATCTTCAAGTTGTTACAGCTGCTGCAGAGCAGATAGAAGTGCAAGGTGCTCCCCAAAATAAGGGCAAGCCATTACCAGTCCTGTCTGCACTTGAACAAAAGCAGTTTTCCCACGCTAAAGGAAAAAGGAGAAGTTCTAAAGTTTAGCACTAAAGAAGTGCTAAAAGGAGAAGTTCCTACACTCTTAGGAAGTCCAATTTATTCCAGTGGAACTAAATAAAGCCTGACGCTGGCACAAGGCTGCTTAAGGAGTATGCAAGGAGTAAAGTACGAGAAGGGACAAATTACACTCTGACTTAAAAATATATTCTTCTAACGTTTGTGTAAAGGTCTCTAAACCCCTGTTAAACAGACAGATTTGCAGGGTAGTTACCATAACTTAATTTTCTTGCCTGCTTATAAGATGTTCAAAAAAAGCTAGGCCTAAAATTAGGTTTGTTCTCTTACAGAAGGCATCAGCATAATTAAAGCTGAAAATCCTCTAGTGCAGAAGCAGTGCATCTACTGGCATAGCTTATTCCGGTCCAGTGGA
>JAVHNF010065395.1:11573-22101 GCA_034783455.1 Micropsitta finschii
CCGATCTAAAGTTCCACTCAACGTGTGCTGATGGCACTTAGAGAACAGCCATACTCCTCCATTTAGATTGCTGGGGCTGGCAAATTGGCTTGTTATGCTGCCTGTTGGGACATCAGCTTGCAAAGCAATCAGAGGAGCTCTGGTCTTGATTCCACCCTATAGTGGTGCAAGTTCAGCTGGATGCTGTCTCTTTGCTGTAGTGAAAGAGAAAAGGAGAGGCAAACACATGTGCACACAACTTGGGTTTTTTGCTCCTTTCTAACAATGCTCTTTGTCCAAGAGACCTGCTTGTTCCTTAAAGGCCCCTTGTCCTCAGGGGGACATGCAGGCATGCTGGGGACATGCAAGCATTGCCTGGCCTTGGTCTGTGCAGGTTGGAGATGACATGGTCTCTTTGTTCCTGTAAAATGCTCTCAACTCCTGCAAGTGAATGGCTTCTTTCTGACAGTATTCATATGCCCCAGCATCTTTTTAAGGCAAAGGGAACTGATAATGAATGCAAAATCCTGTATTTCTCCTTGAGCTACGGAGATTCCTCTATTCTTTGTATTTTCCAATGTCACTCAGGTGGTGGGGGCAGAGGAACACTTTAAGAGATAGTCCCATGGGGCATAGAGAAGGGCTCTTTCCAGGACTTCAGCGTGTCACCTTTGCTACTCTTGGAATTACTGTCTAATGTTGATCGTCTGTGTCCATCGGTGACAGCTTTCCCCTCTGCTTTTTCCTGCTGCCAGCTGTCCCAGCAGTGCATAAGCATAAAGTCAACAGGGTTTTCTCTGCTGAATACCTCAATACCTTCATGCTAGACGGAATAATACAGATGCTCTTCAGCCTGCCCATCACATGCTCTTTCCTGCATCCATTGCTTTCATAGCAGGAGCTGTGTTTGTTGGTGTGGTTTGGTTTCCTCCAGTGCTTCTGCCAGGATTGTAGAGATGTTATTGCAGGCATCGCAAGGTACCTTGGCATCCTGCAGCAGTGGGTGGCAGCTTGAAGGGAAGGAAGACGTTTGAAAATGAAGGAAGGGCATCGCATGGGAGATAAATGTCACTTTCTGATGCATGGTAAATCCAGTGGAAAATTGCTTTTCAAAAGGTTGGTGGCAAAACAGGGTCACATTTGGCCAATAGGTTTAGCCCTCCCTTCTCCTGCAAGAACTAAAAGAGATGATGTTTTGTTGAACTCAGCAGAGTATTCCATTTCAGTGTTTTAAAAGGAGGCAGCTTTGTTCAGAGATGTTAGAAGAGTTCTTCTCCACATCTCTGGCCAGAACTTTTACATTCAGAATGCTGATAGTTTGCTTTAAACTCATCTGTGATCAAAAATGCAAATTGTATTAGAAAGCACAGTAAGCCAAAAGGGAAACAAAGCATTTAGTTGCAGGCTGAAATGAAATCTATAATGAAATGAAATTTATAATGATCTAAATGAGAATAATTATTTTAAGCTATTCATTTTGTTGCTATGATAATTTCCATGGTCTTTCAATCAATAAAAACTTTCCCTTCACTTTTCAATTCAGATACTGAAGCAAGTTTGCCTTTTATACTGGCTTTGGATGTAAATATTAAGCTCAGTGCAGGTGATGTGGGTTACTCTGATTGGAACTCCTCTGGTTCTGCTCCTAAAATCCTCTTCCAGGACAGCATTTGCAACACCTTTCCCTTCCCACTGCTACTATTAAACTTATAGATAGGAAACACAGGTACACATGCTGTGTTTGTCACATCTTGTTCTGCCCTTGTCCCCAGGAGGAATGAAGTGGAAACCAAGGTCGTATGCACCATGAGGTCAGTTTAAACAGAGCTCTGATGGCAGCTTCTTTGTGGGCAGCTTGTTTGGAGGAGGTTCTGAAGGACAGAAAGTGGTTGGGGTGCAGATGAAAGCAGGCAAGTTCTTAGAAAGGTTTGCCTATTGTTGCTGACCACTTCAGCTTATTACAGATCCACCAGACCCACTTGCATTTTCCATCACCAGCAGCGAAGTGGTCAATAGTCTGGAGGCTGAGTTTCGCTGCAAACATGCTGTGCAATATTTATGAAGGCCACTGTGAATAATTAATGGTTTATTGCAACTTTGAAAGCTGAGCCACAAATCCTTTTGTAAGCTCGGCACGAGACACAGCAATGCTTTAGCAAAGAGCACTGCCGAGGTTGGTCTGGTCTGCAAGGATCCTCAAAGGGCATGGCTGCGTTTATCTACCTCTGAGGAGAAGGAAGAAAACCCATCCAGGAGCGGGGTCTGGATCTTTAACTCAAGTGTTCCAATATGGTTCATAGCTGTTGTGCACCAAGCTGGCCATTCTCAAACATTTTCCCACAACAGTAATGTGCTGGTGGGGCTGGCCATCAGTAAAGCACTAGAGAGGAGATGCCATCAGAGCTTGAGATGGTACCCTAAATGAAGAGCACTGACGAGCATCTTTTGCATCTGCATACTCTTCCTGCATCTTTCATTCCAATATCTGCTAGAGAGTATTAGAAAAGTATAAAAGCAGTTTCCAGCCCATCATGTTAAAACCAGTCAAGTTTAAACACAAGAAGTGTCCAGCTCTTACAACAGATCTTTCTGCACAGCTGTATGTGTGATTTCCATCTTCAGTCCTTTTGCCATGAGGCAGCTGCATTTAGAACAAAAGCAAAGTCAAAACCTTACTGCTGTTCTTCAAAGTGATTACCCAGAGAGAGTCAGGGACAGAGAGGGCTCCCTGTGTGTGAAAGAGGGAGCTGTGGTGTGTGTCAGGTGGGTTTATAAGCATGGATTAATGGTTTCCAAAGCTCAATGAGGTGACTGCACTATGCACCTACTTGTTCAGAGGAGCTGAGAGCTTCAAGAATTTGTGTCATCATTCTTAAAGAGGAGGGAAGGGGAAATAATCTTCATTTAAATGCATATAGTAGCTTTTCACTTGGGACTGAATAGAAAGTTTTTCTATTAAAATGCAAATGAAAGAATAAACTGTAACTCCAAATTTCTCCCTGAAAACGGATGTCTCCTCTCTGCATTGTGGTAACAGGGTGATCTGTGCCTTCAGAATGCAAGTGTTATATCTTGATTTGGAGAAGAAGGGAGAAAAGGAAGGCAAAAAAAAAGAGGTTTGAGATTCGGGGATCCCTAAAGGAATTGTGCTCTTTTTTGCTATATTAATACAGCACTGTGTTGTGTTTGGAAAAGAGGTTTGGAATATCAGCAGAGAAAAGAAAAAGGAATTCATGTGAACAATGGTTCTTTTGGGGCTGTGGCATTTCAGAGTACATCTCAACATGAGCATCACCATGCTGTATCAGTGCAGGATTCTCCGAATCAGTGAATACTAGACTGTCTCAGCATTCAAGTCTGATAAGAGGAAAAGAGATTTGGAGTCATGAGGTGGGCATGTGGGAGAGGCAAGACATGAGCTCAGATGCACTGCTGAACCACAGCTCTCCTCCTTCCCGGGGACAAAGCCCATGAGAATGGTGGCAGCTTTTTGGCATCCCTGTGGAGCTGTAGAGCAGGTTTTGTTGCCTTCTCAGATCAGTAGGGTTCAGAGCAATGTTTTCATCACTTGTGAGCTCCACAGTTTGGAGTTGGAAAGTCCCCATCAAGATCCAATCAACCAGTTCAGGACCCAGTTTATTTTGCAGAGGTGGTGTTGCATGATAGCAAAGATGACACCTGATCTGTGTCAAGCAGTGGAGATGGGAGATCATGACTCCAGCTGCTCCAGGCCTGGAACTGACTTTGCAAGCAGAGTATTTCTAAGGGTATCCAAGGGCAGTCCTAATTTCGCACGGGTGAGGAGAACAGATGGGGTTAGGTCTGAATTCATCCCACCAACTTTGCATTCATGTCTATGATAGGACTGGTGTCAATCCTAGGCTCCTCCATTGACCTAGGCTCTGCTGTATGGTCATCTTCTGAAGTCCACCTAACACGTGGTTAACCCCTGTGGGTACCTACCTCTCTCCATCACTAAAATACTCCTCTACTGTGCTTTCAACACAACCTTTTGCCTTCACAGACTCTGACCCTCTCTGATCTCAAGCCAAAGCGGGGACCAGTGTCGGGTGGCACCCAAGTGACAATTACAGGCAACAACCTCAATGCAGGCAGTAATGTCATCGTGACCTTTGGGCGACAACCCTGCCTCTTCTACAGGTACAGATGAGTCCTTCCTACTGTACATGCGATGTGAGCAATTACAGTCGAGTCACTTCTCTCTCTCTCCCTCAAGCGCCTTCTTTGTCTGTAGCCATGTTTATTCATTCAGCAATGGGACTTCTGCATTCTGCACTGTGCACATCCTTGCTGTGCATGCTTTGGGATGGGAGAACAGGATTTATTTCATTGTTTTGATCTGTGTTTGATGTGCTTTTTTCCATGGCTCCTTGTCAAATTCCAGTACAATTCTCCATGGTCCTTTGCTTTGCTACTTGCTCAGGGACTACGTTGTTTAAAAGATCCATTTTCATGTCCCTCCTTTAGCTGAGGTGTCAAAGAAAATCTGACAACATTGGTTCTAAGTATTAAAACACCTCTCTTTTATCCCAGAATAGTCCTGTAGTGCTAAGAAATGGATTATTTGCCACATTTTAGCTCTGGGTTGGCTCCTGTTCAATCGCAGTTCAGAGAGGCTTAATGTCAGTGTTACCTGCTGAATGTTCCCTGATCCCTGTGAGAATGAGCCTGAATCCCATTCCCAGGGGCTCCTGCAGCTCAAAACTACCCAGTGCAACGCATTTTGCTGCCAATATCAGTGGAGGCTGAAGATGAAGTTGGCACATTTCTCCCAGCATATGCTTGGCAGAAGAAGGGCTCATTCACAGAAGACCTGGGACCACTGACTTGGGGCAGTGCCCTTTCCTCCCCTGGCTGTGGGGATCCTCTTCAGCTGCCTGTCATGGCTGTGGTGTGATTTAGCATCTATAATTCAGAAGGGTGAAGTCAGAGCTTGTGATTTAAAAGGCCAAGAGGGACCCACAGCTGCTTGGAGATGCTCATTGAAGAGACTGGGGAGTTTTGGCTGGGATTGAGCTTGGTCTTTCATGGGAATTTGGGAGCACTTGGAGGGTGCAGTCAGTTCCTTGCTGCAAGGGAAGGATGCACCCTGCTTTATGCTTTCTAAGAGTGTAAGGTGAGGCTGCATCACAAATCACAAGTCTGGGGAGATTGAAAGTGTTTGGAGCCTGGATTTCTGGCTTTTTGTAGAATGTTCAGAACCTGTTGAGCCCTGGCAAAAAGGAAAGGTTTATGCAGAATCCTCTTTGAGTGTAATCATAAAATGCTTCCCACTGTATTAGTACCTTCTATGCAAAGGTCCCAGGCACACTGCAGATTGCACTTAAACAAGGCTTGGAGTCCTAATGCAAAGTTAACTTTATTATCCAAGACTGGAAAGCTGAGGTGCAAACACCCCTCTTTATGAGCTGCTGCTGAATATGTCTGCAGGCAGGAGGGAAACATCCATCATGTATTTAATGACACAGAAATCCTTGTGGAGACTGGTCTGGTTTGGACTTCCCTTGGAGTTCAGTTTTCACTCTGGGACATGAGAGATTATGGCTTTTGGGGTTTTATTTAAAGTAGTGAAAAGGCAATGTCACTTCCTCAGATACATGTATTATACTACTCAGCGTATTCCTGTAGCAGTGAGTTTCACCACAGCGCATAGGTTAAAGTCTCAGGAGATAACAATAAGTAGCTGGTCTCTCTTTGGCACCATGGTTTTTGCTGCTGGTGGCATCTGGCTTATATTTACTTGCTTCTGCTCACAGGAGATCTGCCAAGCACATTGTCTGTAACACCACTGCCTCAGATGAAGGCTTTGAGAAGGTGAAGGTGTCTGTGAGAGTGGACAAGGCCAAGATACATCAGGAGTTGCAGTATGAATATGTAGAGGATCCAACTATCCTGAGGATTGAGCCTGAGTGGAGCATCTTCAGGTAAGCATCCCATGGACACCCCCAAAGACCTCCCATGGTTTTCTAATGCAGCAGTGGTACGTTCATATTGGTCCTTGATACAGAAAAGTGCTTGCCAAGCATTGTGTTCGCCGAAAAGTGGATTTGCAACATCCAGCTGCAAATGCTCACCAGAAGCTTGTCTTGGTAGCTTCATGGTTTGATTACAAAGGTAGGTGCCCAGGACAAGGAGTGATGGGTTCAAACTTAAAAGGGAAGTTAAGGTTATATATAAGGAGGAAGTTCTTCCCAGAGGGTGCCCAGAGAAGCTGTGGCTGCCTCATCCCTGGCAGTGTTCAAGGCCAGGTTGGATGGGGCTTGGAGCAACCTGGTCTGGTGGAAGGTGTCCCTGCCCATCACGGAGGGTCGGAACTGGATGAGCTTTCAAGTCGCTTCCAACCCAATCCTTTCTATGATCCTGTGTCCCACTCTCCATGGTCTGGGAGCTGGCAGAGCCCACATGGTGGCACTGCGACCCAGCATCTGGGACTGCTGCTACTGCTCTCTGTGGGGATGGGTTGTGATCAGCAGCTGCTCAGTGCTAGGAGGTACAAATCTGGCAGCAGGTCTGATGTGGGAAGGCTTCACCCTATCTGCACAAGCCTTGGGCCGTATGTGACAGCATGACAGGGAGCACGACTTCCAGCTTTGAATTCCACTGTGGCACCAGCCTTCCCTAGAGCTTGGCTTTTTCTCTATCAATGCTAGTCAGCAACAGAGTCACTTCTGCATGCCACAGGTGACACAAGGCACATGCTGGGTTCAGCAGCTGATCAGGCTGTACCCACTGCTCCTTTTGCTGCCACTAAGACATGGCGGATGGTTTAAGGAGGGTGAAAACCCTTTCTCCTTCACTTTGCCAAATGGCCAAGCAGTGTCTGGATAGGGCTAAGGGTCAATGGGTGACCCTGGCTCCTTCATCCTGAGCAGCTCTCATCAAACAGCCCTGTCCTGCATCCATATGTTTAACTTGGAGTCTGTGGCCAAACTCTTCATGTGCAGGAGCAGTGAGACCAAACCCACTGACCCTGTGAGCTGTCTTGACAAAGCAGCAGTGACCCCTGCATTCAGCCTCAGCCAGATGTCCTCACACATTATGCATGTGCCACCGGCTGATTTCTAGATAAAGGCAGCAGTGCTTCCCTTCACCCTGGAAGGAATCAGCTGCTTCCCACCCTAAGGTTAGCCATCCGCAGCCTGCACCCCGTTCCCTAGGGAAATGCCTGGTAGAGGTACCCCTTCTGCCCCACTGCCTGCTGAGGAGCAGATCCCTTGTCCTTGTCTTTGTCTCAGTCATTCCCACATAGACACCTGTAGCAATAAAGCAGCTCCCTGTGCATGGGCTGGCTTAGGGATGGGGCAACAAATACATCACCTGCAACAGAAGCTGGGGACCTTTTGTAACTTCTGTGGCAGACAGGGCTACAGATCATTCCAGACGAATGGAGCCCTAAGTAGTTACAATTCATACGAATTAATCAAGCTGTTCTCTGCCATGTACATCATTTAAATCACTAAAGCATTCCTACTGGCATCACTTGGTGGCAGCCTATTTTTGTGGCAGGGAGCCTGTTTATCGTGGAGCTGAGAGCTCCCCTCCATCCTCCCACCCCAGCACGGGGTGGTGAGAGGGGTGCTCAGCAAGGGTGCTGTCCCAGTGCCTGCTATGTTCCTCCTCCTGCTGCCCCACTGTGCTTACCATGCAGAGCTGGGAATAAGCTCCTTATGGAAAGCATGCCATTAGCGCTTGCTTGCGGTAAAGCCCAGGAGATGCAGTTAAATGGAGATTGAGCTCTAGAAGCCTCCTAGGAAAAAGCCCAACAAAAGCAGCCCCCCTCACAGCAAGTTGTCATAAGATATGTTGTCAAATGGGAGATGGAAAGCATAAAGAATAGAGTGCGTGTGGGGGGGGGTACTCCTCTAACTGTCTTGGGAGGAAGCAAACTACAGGGGAGATTTTCCCTTTACCAATAACTTCCTCTGAAAGGAAGAGACCCACGGGGATGCTTGAGCACAAATTGCTGGGGCAGCAAAACAAGGCAAGGATGAGCAGGACTTGTTCTTGCCCAGATTGCTTTCCAGCCTCTTCCTCTTTCTCAGCTTAAGTCAGTCTTGCTCCTAAGGAGGATGCTGTCTCTGACAACCATAGCCCTAAATCTTACCCCAAATCCCACCTTGACCATCCCTTCAAGCCAAGGTGAGTCTGCCTGAGGCCAAGTTTGCAGGTAAGTCGTCCCGCAAGGCTCAAGCGGGTATGGTCCCAGCAAAGCAAAGAGGAGGAGGTCATGCCATTGTGCTCCTTTCCTGGGCAGGGTCAGCCCAGCTGCATTTCTTCCCATTTGCAATAGGCTGATGGAGGTAAAGGTCATCTAACCAGGATAACTCAGGAGACATTGTTTAAGATGCGCACATGATATGGTCCAGATCTCAGGTGTGGGGAGCAGTGCCCTTCAGCAGAGGGTGTAACAACCTGTTGAAGAAGTGACAACACTTCAGTGCTTCCCAACTATATATGCACAGGAGTATCTGCCTCTGCTTTATCTGTTAAGTCCTTCGGAAGAGCACTGTATTAACATGGATGAGTTGTTTCTTGTCCTCAAGATATTTCTGGTGTCTTTGCTTAGCTCTGCACTGTGCAGAATAAAATGCCTTTAGATGCCAATGTGGGAGGCATTTCATAATCCCCTGAGGAAGATCTTACCCTCCAACCTAATGGTAGGATCAGAAGTGTTCCCAAGCACCACTGATCCTGCAGTGGAAGTTGCACAAGATGCATCTATATGCAAGACCTAAGGTGTCCTTCAGGGTGACATGTGCTTTGCCACAAAAAGGCTGTAAATCTTTAATGGGAAAGTGCACTTTGTTCCTCGTTACAAACACAATAAAAGGCTTTAAATAATAGCTGTTCATGTGGCCATGAAAAAGGTTGCCATGTGGCTGAACTCTATAAATCTGGACATTCGCTGACTTGGTTTTGCCAAGAAACATACTACGGCTGAAAAATGAGCTGGAGGGATAAGACAGTAGTTGCTTGCAGAGTAGATACCATGCTGCTGATGCTCTGCAGAGAGCTTTGTTCCTCATTTAAAAATTATATTAAAGCCCACTGCAGTGGTGGGAGGTGTTTTGGGCGACTTGAGGAATTACAGGATGAAGCTAAAACACTCTTACTGTGTAGGAACAGGATGAGCTTTAACCCAGCCACTAGGAGAAGAAAGCAGAGTTGCATTAGATGCCATTACACAGAACTGTGAATCCAGGTCGACTGCCGAGATTCATTCCCTCTCTGGTTATGAGAGCAGACAGCAGCTGCTGTCTCTTGCTTCCGAAGCTGATGAACATGGTGTGGGGTTTTTTGTTATGTTTTGTTTTGTTTTTTTCTGATATGCTGGTATAATTAAAATGCTCCTGTTTTGCCAGTAGCTTTCCCTTATGCAGTACTGGTTATACCAGTATAGATCTATTCAGCAATAAGCAAACCAACAAACCACCTTTTTTTTTTTGTTTTTTTTTTTTTTTCTAATGAGGCTATTTATGCACAAAAGGGGTCAAGCTGGTAACAAAAGAGTTTACATTCATGCCTGCACTTTTAAAGACACAACTTCCGAAGCAGATCTGTACTGTACGTTAGAAGGCTCTCAAGCCTGGCTGTTTGTGATCATACATTGATCAGCTTCCCTGTACACCCTGCAGCCTATAAGGTGTCTGTGCCCCTGGACATCCACATGTGGGCAATTCACTGAGCACATGGTTGTCCATGTTTAATGAGCTAAACAGCTCCCAGACTTCGTTAACACTAGATTTGCATTCACTATGTTGTGAATCTTTCTTCCAGGTGGGCACAGACGTGATTGTCTTACTCTGGAAGCTGAACTACTCCCAGGCACTCCTCGTCAGTGCTTGGGGGTAGATGATCTGTCCTGCTCTATTTCTTTTCAACCCTAAGGTAATGGTGAAGACATGATCCATACACGTCTTCTGGAAGGGATTTGCTTGGTGCTAGAGACTCCAGAATCACCTGCATCTTGAGCATACTTCACTGCTGCTCCTGACAGAATTGGATGGATTTGGGCAAGAAACTGAAAGTTTTCAGCAGTTTTATCTATAGTGTTAAATCAAGTGTGCCTAGAAAAGTCTGCTAGCACAGAGCATCCCATTTTCATTTTACTAAGCTCAGTCACTATTCAAAGAAAAGGGAGTTGCAAGCTGCCTGTTGGGAATAGGTCTTTCCACAAATTGTTCGTGGCAGTGATTGTTGGCATAATCGTAAACCAGCCAGGAATTGTGCTAATGCTCTAAAGTATGGCTTATCGAGTTGCACTAGCAGGGAACATTCCCTGACACTGCTTAATTTACTAGTGCAGATGAAGGCAGAAGTAGCAAGAACCCTATGTTTTCCTCCTCTCCTGCTTAGTTGGTAAGAGAGGTATGTCCTGTATCTAATGTCTTTGGAGGAGATATTTGTAGTCTCATTGACTTCTTTTCTGTCTCTCACATGATGTGGTAGAATATTCATCTTTCATTTTCTTATATCCTTGTGGTAGAATATTCATCTTTCATTTTCTTATTACCTTGTTTCTGGGTAT
>JAVHNF010065396.1:10590-24280 GCA_034783455.1 Micropsitta finschii
GACCCCTTCCACTGGAGCAGCTTGCTCCAAGCCCCTGTGTCCAACCTGGCCTTGAACACTGCCAGGGATGGGGGATGTGAATGCCAGGCAGCACTGAGGTCAGCCGTGGGTTCCCACACAGGCTCGGGTTTGCTGAATCAGGAACTATTTCCTCTTGTCTGCTTCCTGGTGGAGAACAGCGCTGGGATTGAGGCTGCTGGCATCCAGTGCCCTTCCCACGCCACGGCCACCCACTGGGATGAGGGGGTGAGGTGAGGAGCTCCCCCGTGAGCTCATGCAGCATCTCTAAAGGCTGGGACTCAGCCCCAGCTGCTGCTCCGCATCCCAGCAGCGCTGCAGTACCCGGTGTGCTGGAGCTGATGAAAGTCCCACTACGGCAGTGGAGGGCAGACTGCCCGCAGGCTCCAGTGCTGCCTCCTCCCTGGCACGTTGCTTTTTGGGCTGTAAAGGTGTAGCTGTGCTGCTAAGGGTTTGCCAGGAAAGCCAACAACAGCATCAAATATTCAACAGCAGGGACCAGTGAGGCGCAGTGAGGATCTCTGTGTCATTTGGGATGGATTGGCTCCCTGGAAGCTCAATACATCTTGTTCTGACAGCACCAACGCCTTTCCCAACCTCTGATTTACATCCTTCTGCTCAAAAAATAAAGTCACCATTTGGGCATGATTGATAGTATCTGATCTTGCTTATACAGATAACGTTATTCCTCCACCCTGATGTGATATATCCAAGGATCAGCTTATGTGCAGAAGGGTGGGACATGCTGTCATTTCCCCAGCGTCCATCCTAAGGGAATATCTGGAGGAAAAACACCTGTTATATTTGAGGCAGCTGTAAAGAGTGGAAGAACGAGCCAGATGATACCAACTAATTCCTTCTAGGGAGGGAGAAATACAAGTTGCAGATGCAGGAGCTTACTTTTGCATGTCAGTCTTTTGCAAGTGAAGAGGATATGACAATGCACTGCAATAGCCCGCAGAGTATTTGAGTGTTTGAATCAGTTGTAGTTCAGGGCAAGTACTGATTGATTTAAGTTTCCTCTGTGGTGTAGACAGTTCTGCTGTTTCGTTTTGTTTTTTTTTTTTTTTTCTCTGGTGGAATTGCTCTTTTATGAGGACATATCAGACCTCTTTCTATCTGTTTATATATAAATCTATATATAATAAGGCAAACATATAAAATAGTGTCTAATGTGTATGTATTTGTATGCATAATATATATGATGTTACATGTGAATTGTCTAAGTCTAGATTCAATATAGATAGAAGCTTTTTATTTTTACCTTAAATCTAATAATTTAATTTCCCTTGTTTAATGTTATTCTGTAGTAGCATATGGGCAGTATTTCTGAAAATGTTACTTTTTGTGGGGCAACACTTCCTCTGTGGCCTGCCTTGGGTTAATGCTGGACAGAATACTTTGTTAATACTGATCATTAACAATCAAGCATTAGTCTTCATTTGATAAAATCCATTCAGATGTCACAGTGCCAGTTGCATTTGTTGTACAAGTCTTATCTTTGAACTGAATGTTTATTGCATTGTTAATATGAAGCATTTAAGTGAAGAGATGGAGAAAATGTGAAACATTCTTCTGGGTAAACATGTTGTGTTGGTAGCACATCATCAATACTAAGGATTGCCATGCAAGGGATGGTGGTAGTACTGCCTAAGGAAAAGAATTTCAAAAGACAGGCTTTTTACTCATAGCAGGTATTGGAAATGTGGTATTGCTTGATTTTAAAAATCACCCCTTCACCCCTACACGAAAACAATCGCAAAGAAACAGTAATTTGGATTTCATGCACTCTTCTTTTGTGATTTAGTTTTAGTTCTTGTTACATTCCATATGAACACTGAATCGGAAGCTTTACAAGAGGAAGTTGAATTGCAGTGTAGCACTGACTTTGGTTTTCTGCAATTGAGTTTTTTTTCTGTTTGGTAGGAAACTCTGAATTTTTGAGTTTCTGCTCCTGGTGTTGATACTCCCTCTAGAGGGAGACCTTGGAAATCTGTGGGTAAGAAAGTCCTGCTAGTAATATTTGTGTTGTTTTAATAATGTAAATCAAATTTTTTCATCCAATGGAAAAAAGAGGAGATAATTGAATACTTAGAAGAATACAAAGATTTCAAATCAATACTGATGAATAAGATAATAAAAGCTTTATTTTTCATAAATTATTAATTAAAAATAAAAAATAATATCATGCCCCACCCACCACCCAGCACCACCACTTCCAGTAGTTTGATACACATAGTGCTATGTGACCAGGCAGAGCTGAAGCGATTTTAATCACCTGAATGGCAAAGGAGTAAGACAGGGCTGAGGGAAGTCAGGAAATGGCTGCAGCAGAACTTGTTGCCTCAACATTTTTCCAGATCTTTCAGTTCTCACTTGGTTCTCTGTTCAGAGTAAAGTTGCCTCAGCCATAAGTGCATTCAATCTCTGAGTCTTGCAGTTACGTTTAACATAGGGGGGTCTTCATTCATAAAAAGGGGATTGTGAGTTACATAGTTATCATTACATCCAAATTAAAAAAAATAATGGTTGGCCTTAGGCTCAGCCTGAGAAGAGTGCTTTTCAGAATGTTAGGGGGGGAAAATTACAGAAAACCAAAATATTCCATAAAACGTGGCAAAATTAAAGTTGGGTTATAAGTTTTCAAACCCCTGTCTTTGATAAGTTTCAGCATAAAAAGGAGCTTCAAGAGCAATAACACTATGAGAAAATGAAATATGGAGAGATCTCTGTACTCACAGCTATTTCTTGGAAAAGTAGATGATTTTGAGGACTATTGGTAATATATAGTAGAAGGGAATGAAGTAAATGCTATATAACAGTATTTATGTTAGTCTAAAGTATTTTTTGTCAGCATACTGCTGGCAAAGGCATACTGACAAGACAGTAGGCTTTTATCTCTGATGGAATATATTCCTTGTCTTTCCCAGAGTCATTTGCCTTGGATCCACAGTTTGAATCCAGGACTAGAAAAAATAAGTGCAATTGTGTGGGAGGGTAATGACTGCAAGAAAGCAGATATGTCTGTGCTTGAAATCAGTGGCATGATAATGAACAGAGTGAGTATTCTTTTTACTTTATGCAAATACTGTATTTAGAGTTGAAGAACTACCAGAAATAATGTTGTCGTTTTGCTGGGAGGGTTTGGTTTGGGTTTCTTTGTTATGTTATTACATTATTGTTCCATGGCTTGCATCATTCTCATTTACATGTTACTAACAGATAAAAGAGGTACAAATCTTATGTGTCAGGACAGTGAAATGCATTTGGTTTGTTACGTGCTTGCTAATGTAGCCAGTCTCTGTTTTATTGTTCCAAAGTGATACATGCTGTGAATATTCTTAATTACCTTCTTGTACTTTGCTTTGTTGAACTTCATGAGGTTGGCATTGGCCCACCTCTCAAGCTTGTCAAGGTCCCTCTGGATAGCATCCTTTCCCTCCAGCATTATCACTCGAATTTTGTGTCATGAGCAAACTTGCTGAGGGCACACTCAATCCGCTATCCGTGTCTCTGACAAAGATGTTGAACAGGATCAGTCCCAACACTGACTTCATTGAATTGCTGCTGTGCTCTTTTCCAGTATAGACACCGTAGGCATTTTGTAGAGTTGAACATCAAATCCTAGCATAGCTTAAGAAGACTGTCACTAATTCTGACAAGTTGATACTTACCATCTCCAACTTGTTAAAAGCAGTGTATTCACAAACTTTGTTCGGATCTCTGCATCCAACTCAGAGACAATACAGTTTTGGGTGCACTCCACAGCAGAAGTAAATTTACAAAGCCATAGCCAGAACAATAGAACTCCAGTCCTGTCTGCACTCTTTTGATTCTTTTAAAAACATGCAACCTAAAAGCAAAATTGCAAATAGGAGCAATGTAGATGTAAGCAACACAGTCTGATTGGCACACTTTGCTAATTCAGCATTAAATGAATTTTTAATACAAGGATATGCAATGGAATCTGTTAACTGCAGTGTTATGTTGTTGGGTTTTTAAATGATTTGTCATATTTGGTTCCTGTGCATTAAATGCTCTTTGAGGACTTTCTTTTTCTTAATAGTAAATTCTGAAGATGCTTGGTTTAAGGTTTCATATAACTTATCAGGTCATAAAGTGTTCACTGTGATAGTAATACAATAACATTAATAATTCATTTATTGACTTAATTCCAAATTCCAAAGTTAAAAATCTACCTTGTTTTCTTCTGGTTTCAGGTGAACAGCTATATACCAGGAATTGGTTATCAGATTTTTGGAAACGTCATATCTTTAATCTTGGGTTTAATGCCATTTGTCTTTCGACTTTCCCAAGCTAAAGATTTGGAACAACTAGCTACACATTCTGCCACAGAACTTTGTATGACTGCGTTTGGATCAAATGGAGACATTCTGGTTCTTTCAATGGTTATTATAAGTTTTGCGGTCCGTGTGTCTCTAGTGTGGATTTTCTTTTTCCTGCTATGTGTAGCAGAGAGGACATACAAACAGGTATGAACAGCAAAGCAAGAGGTGTCATTCAAAGCGAAACACGGTTTAATGTTTATGATTTTTTGACTTTTTGAGTATTTTTAACTTTTCTTCAGCACATTAGGATATGTAGATCAATGGGGGCAAATACTTCAGTGGATTTACAGTTTAGGAGATAACTGAGTTACTGCAATGGACTGAAGTCTCTGCAGAATTTCTGTAGCTAAATATTTGTCCTGGAGAGCATTTCTGAGGGAAAACTTCTTTCTTTCAGATGTCTGGGTCAATCCACCTCTTCAGTCATGCCTCTGTTGGCCTCAGTTTTCCCTAAGGAGAAGGAGTTTCAATAAAAGAACTCTATAAATTTCCAGTTTGTTCTACCAGTGTTTTTTCAAAACTTTCAGTTTAATTCAAAACAGTCCAGTCCAAAAGCTAGCCAAGAGCCCTGCTTTGATGGTAGATCAGTCACATGGCTGGAGACCATGAAAGCTGCTATCTGGAGTAATACAGCTGTTAATTTATTGCTGTTTATTGCAATTCAAGCTTTTAAGAAAGTATCAATATCACTTACTAGCTGCAGAGTGTACGTACTGGTCTGCAAAAGAAAGGCTTTCTTCTCTCAAATTATAGCCAAAATATGTGACTTAATGCAGTAGAATAGAATGAACCTGCTTCTAATAATAATTTCTGTTGGAAGGAACTTCTATGATACAGGCACTCTCTAATGCAAATGATTTTGGCCTTCACTGGTCTGAGCCCCTGGAACTGGTTGACCCATGAAGGGAAACCTATAGATAGATAAGCAGAATATGAAATTACAACTTTTAAAACTGGAGGGTTAGGGAAGATACCTCTTCTATTACACTGAACTTACACAAAGCATCCAAATATTTTAGAGGTATTTGCTTGAACTTCTGTACCAAACTTTTTTAACACCTGCACAGTATTAATTCTCATTTGATGCTAAATTACTTTGCCCTTTGTTAAAACCATAGAATTTTACACTTTTCAGACAAGTGAGGTAAATATGATGCACTGTGCTGAATGAGTGAAGATGCACACACACACAAACTCTGTATTTGTATTTTAATATATTATGGTACAACCAAAAAAAAAAAGATTTAATGGTTTAGGTATCATGGTCACCAGCACAGCCATAGAATCATAGCGTGGTTAGAGTTGGAAGGGACCTTAAAGATCATCCAGTTCCAATCCCCTGCTATGGGCAGGGACACCTTCTACTAGACCCAAAAAGCTCAAAGCCCCATCCAACCTGGCCAACAGTCAGTTAGAGCTGGGTAAATGTACACTTCTGTTAAGCCACCTATTACCATAAGAAATGGTTATAAAGAAGAAAGCACACTGTTTTAAGGGCCACATGAAAAGAAAAGGTGCAGATCTCTCTGGCTCATAGACCCCCCCACCTAAGGTAAAGGCAATCACGGTTAAGTCTGCACAGTTCACAGCTCCTTTTGTCCTTGAGCACAAGTCCGAGGCATTTTAATACTTTTTATAGTTTCTACTGCCAGACTTGTTTTATTCTGAGGAGATAATTTTGTATTAGCAATGACTATGAAGTATATGACAAAAAGATATTTTCCACTTCAAAATGTTTTCATTTCCTGCACACAGTTTCCCCTAGCTCTATCATTTCCTTTTATATTTTGTAGCCCTGAAGAATGGCATCACGTGTTGCCTACCTGTTCATAACCATTGGTGGCATGCCCATGTTACTCTGCGCCATGACTTTATTGATCCCCTTAAGAGCTACCATTTTTGCTTTCATTATGGGATCAGTAATTGCATCAAAGTCTATAAAAGAAAGACAGTAAAAGTGAATTACAAAGCTGAATGTTACAAGTCATTAACTAGAACTGACTTGTTTAGATCTAGTTCATGGATAAGTCATCAGTAAAACAACATAACTGCATTACTATTTCACATTACTTGTCCTCTCCATTTTGAAATTCACAGTTAGTATGTAGCTTCATATATCCTCTAAGGAAAGCTACTCCAGCAGCAACCGTCCTTGTTTTCAGCCAAAGCATACAAAGAAAAGCAGGTTAGTCTGAGAAGGGCTCTACGTGAAATGTGGCCTGTGACCCAATAGATTAATAAATTCTACTTATAGGTTTAAGAATCAGGAAGGAGAGTTGTTTCTGTTGGCGAAAATGACAGGCCACCACTAATCTACTAAGAAAAGGGTTTAGTGCCTGTGTAAGTACCCAGCACTACAGGCAAAAAGGTACATACAGCATCTGAAGAGACCACAAGCATGCTTTTTTGCTGTCCCTCCCATTGGATGCCTCAGAGAGATCAGCATAAATGGGAACACAGAATGGCATAGGTTGGGAGGGACCTGTTAAGGTCATCTTAGCTGCCTGGGGTGGCCACGTAACTGCAGATATGGAACTGTGACCTAGGGGATAGGTTAAATTTGTCTGTTGAACCAACAGCCTTGGTGGCCAGTATAGTTACTGCTAACACCTTGCTCAAATTTTCGTATTTCATTAAAAACTATTAAACGATAGTGACGGTCTTGAATGCTCAAACTGCTAAGTTATATTAAACAGGAAATTACTTAAATGGTTTTAGTACATGAAGAATTATTTGTGATGTTTCTGGGCCTTGCCTAGACTGTGAGTCAGTAATACATCTTTCAATGATCTCTTTCCTTCAGACTCACTATCCACTGCAAAAAGAAAGAGTAGGAGAACAACCAGAAACAGAGCACTGATAGATCAAATATCAAAATATGAACCACTGCACTTGATCATTTGTTTACAAAGGGTGCATTTACTCCATATCGCATATGAGAACCTAAAGTATAAAGAGAATATATGACAGGCAGTGTCAGAAAATATGGCAGTAATGCAGAGTCACCCAGCTCCTGGTAATACCAACAGGAGCCTTGCCACAGAGTTCAGAATTCCACCCACATGCTCAATTTCCATACTCCCATTGTACCTACTAGGTAGGCTGCTGTTTGTTGTGTCACCTTCAAGCTCCGCATATCTATCCCCTTCTTTTAGTGCTACCTGATTAGTTAACTATTTATTGCTGTATTTTTAAAAAACTACCAAGATCCCAGACAAACAGATCACCCACATACCAATATTGGGGAAAAACGGCTCCGAACGCTGGCGTATCATGGCTTGCATCTGTCGCTGCTGCTGCTGCTCCTGTCTTTCCTGATCCAAAAGGTCCTGCAGAAGAAGCGGCTGTTCCTCTAGCAGCAGTGGCCGCTCTCGATTTTGTTGCTGAGCTAATGGTTGAGGGAGCATTATCTGTTGGGGCCCAGTTATGCCACTAGGACCAGGCCGGTTTGTTACAGCCACACTCTGGTTAGATGCCGGTCCTGTCCCAAAGTTATGATTAGATGACTGACCCTGAATAAATCCCGGATTTGGTGACCCTTGAGAAAAATTATGGTTCATTCGTGGAACCATGGTCAAATTTGAATTTAAAGTGTTTTCCAAGATCTGTCCACCAGGTGTCATTAGTGTTTGGGGAATACCTGATGCATGATTCATTTGTGGTGTTGGCAAAGATTGAGATGGAGACCCTAGAGTCCTTGCTTCAGCATCGTCTGAGCTCTCATTAGATAGCAAACTTGAGAGAACTGGTGTGGACCCAGAAATACTGCAGGAACTTACTGCTCCTTGAACAGTCGGAAGTGCAGACCCCTGAGCATCTGGACTAGGCACAGTTGTTTCTTGACTAGAAACAGCAGTAGTTTTATCAGGGAATTCTGGGTTGGCAGGCTGTGCAGGAGCCTTTTCTCCATCCTTTAACTCCACTTCAGCAGGTTGTTGAGTATTTGTGGATTCAGCATTTCCCTCACTTTTTTCATTTTCATTTTTCTTTTCCTCCTGAGTGTTTGGGGAAAGTACTTCTGTTTTAATTTCACTTTCTACAGCAGATTTTTTCTGTGGAGACTGGGTCTCAGGAGGGGAAACAGTTTTATCACCCTGTTCTTTCTGTTTTGGTTCTTCTGTCTTGCCCTGGATATCTAGTTTGTCATCAATGGGGACACTAAGATCTAGTTCTTCATTAAACATTCCTTTCTTATCTCCCACATCAAGGTCTGGGTCTGTGTATGCAATTATATCAAATTCCCCAGATCTCAGAAGATCATCAAGGTGAGGATCATTGGTTTCCAAATTGTCTAAAGTGTCCAGTTCATCTCCTTTCCCATCCTCTGTGTCTAGATTCAAATTTTCCAGATCTTCATCATCTAAATCCTTGACTTCAACACCATCAAGGTCTTTCACATCCAAATCTTTTACAGCAGGATCATCAGGATCAAGCTTTTCTTCTAGTCCATCACTTGGCTGGTTGGGTATCTGTAAATTTGCAGATTCATCACCTGGTGCAGCTGTAGGCAAAGATGGACCCGGGAATGCATCAGCAACTGGTGGATGACTTACAGAACGTATTACAAGTGCAGGTGAGTTGTCAGGATTGATCTGATCCTGCTGTGATTGGGACATATGCTCCAAACCTGTAGACATCTGCAACTGGTTAGGTATACCTTGAGAATTATGTCTCAGGGGTTCTGCCTGTCTGGGGCCTGGAAACTCCTGCCTGGGTATAAACCCTGCATGTCGCTGATGTTGTGCTGCTGGATCCATAACATTTGCGGCAGAATGATTAAAAGGCAGCCTTGGCCTCCCATCAGGAGCTCTGTGTCGTAACTCAATAAATGCCTGACCCAATATATTGTGCTGCTGAACTGGAATCCCCTGGGGAGGAAAATGTTGAGAGATCCCAGATGTATTATTTATTTGTGGATTGTTCACCGGCCGAGGCATATCAATAGACAGAGATCTTCTCAGCTGTGGTGGAACTCCAGGGCGTTGCATTGGCTGCTGAGGACCAAGGAAACGTTCTTGACCTGACGGTGGTCCATGGCCACCTCCTGGAAACCCATATCTAAAATAAAGTATGAAGGATAAATAATCACTTTTTCCCAGGACTGCCTGATCTGGCATATCTGACTAAGTAACTACTCACCAAAATGCTTTACATAATGCATTCATTAAGATATTTAAAGAAATATTTTGACTAATTATGCTTACATTTAAATGAGCTTTATGACTACAATAAAGTAATTGCTTTAATTATGTTTAATAAACAACCTGCTTTCAGTTCCAATAATAATAATGGATAGAAAACTGAGAAAGAACTACATTAGTAAATAAACTACGTGTTAATGCAACACAGTGTAAAAAGTAATGTTGTGTGGATTTAGAAATTACTGAAATAAATCCAAAATATTGAAAATAATTACTCCGGAGATGACAATGTATGCTGACACCTGTATTCATTTTCCAGCATAGCACTCACTGTAAAAATATCACTGACAGAAGCTGACATTTGATTACATATTCATTATAAACAGAAACAAGAATATTACATTTATTCATTATTAAGACATCACCTTTCATATAAAAAAGCCTGCCCCTAAACCATGGACAACAAGATCTTCCAGGTCACATAATACCTTCACAGGTATTGCAGTTTCTCCATTTTTATTTCTGATTTATTCCCAATAAAAGCCAGTGCAGAACAGTGTTACTGTAAAGCACACACTCTAATGTTACAGATGCTTTAGGAAAATTCACTGGATATACTGCCTCCAGAAAGCTTACCAGCTACTGTAGACAGCACAGACGACTTTTCAGTAAAAAAATCCATCTACCCTTTATCTAGCAAATTTTGTAAATGCAGAACTACCCTGTAATATCCTAGGTTTAAAAGAACAAAGAGCTTACCTGAGACCATGAGGCCTCATCCCCATGGCGTTCATATCACCTGGGAACTGGGGTCTGTTGAACTGCCCATCAGCAGGAAATGGGCCACGTTGGTCTTTTGGGTACACAGTGAACCTTGGCCCACCTGGAGGGACAACAGAGGACCTACTGTTCCCAGGATACGGAGGGGGAGGGCGATTAAACATTTGATTTAAGTTGTCTTGCTGCCAATGCTGAAGAGAGGCTGCATGGGGAGGAGCTGCTGCATCCTGCAAGGCTTTTTCCTGCCGAACCGCATTCTTCTTCTGCTGTTGCTGCTGCAGAATAATTTCACGTAACTTTTGGCGCTGTTGAAAAAAATATAATACTCATTGTGCTTGACATGGCAATTCACGTATTCGCAAGTGTTACGCTCCACTAGGTTAAGCCTTTTGAAGAAAATAAATTCTTCAGTCACTACAGAGAAATATCATAAACCGTCATGATCACCTCAGAAATTAGAAGAGGGAACAAACACAGCAAGATGCTGGCAATGCAAGTTAAATCTCCAGAACCAATCTTACCAATTAACATATAAGCAACTCTCTTTTCCATTTTCTGTTCCAGTAACACAGGCCCTTTTGCCCCATGAAATTTACCACATGCATTCTGAGGGAGAAAGGTGACCCTAGATCCATCGAATAAAATTCAAGCAAAGGTTTACACCAAAGCTACAGAATATGGTTATCGTATGATAATGAAAAATATGATAAATACTATCAACTTTTCCACAAAATCCACTTCCCATTTCTCCTTCTAAACAAAAGACTGCGCAGCTTTCCACAAATCAAACGTTAATTCTATGTTTCAGCAAGAGCTGTTGGCCAAACATTTCCTGACAAAAAGCTGGACTGAATATGCCTCAAGAAGAAGAGTGACCAATGGAAGGCTTCACTTCCACCTTAGCCAACTGAAAAGTTACATGTCTAGTCCAAGATCTGATATTTGCTGATATTCCCTTTCTCAGTCAGTGAACAAGTCATGGATGATCAGTTCTATATCTAACTACTATAGGATAGAATTAATTGTCCTTTCAAGGTGTATTTTTTTCCTCACACTATAAAAGAGCTACTACAGACCCATTACCTACATCTTCAGTGGCTTCAAAGACAGCCTTTGCTTCCTTTTTGGATCTTGTCCAAACTACTTAACAATTACTAATGTTTCTGTATTCTCCGTACTGGGATTCTATCCAGGAGGACCAAATTAACATAGTACAGGAATGAAGATAATTCTGCATTACCTAGTAATGTTTAATGGCAAGAAACTTCAAGTATGAACAAAAATGGGGGAAATTCTTCTACTCATGAAATTTTGATACCATCAGTATTAAACATTATTCCCACCTGTCTTAACTTCTCAGTATCTGCTTGAGACATATTCATAGTATTCTGTGTATCTGTTACTCCTGTGGTTGGTGCTGGGCCAGGAACTTGTGAAACTTTGGGAAACTGCTGTCCTTGAGAAGTCATTGGAGAATTTCCAGGTGCACTGAAGGTGCCTTCAGATCCAGGCCGTGGCTGTTCAGCAGTCTCATGGGCCAGCTGGCCAGTTCCAAAAGATTCGGGCTGAGGTCTTGGAGTCATTGGTGGTTGATCATACGGGTCACGTACTGCAGCAGCTGGACCATGGCTAAATGAATCTGTTATTGCAGGTCCTGCAGGTCTGGGAGTTTGAGAACATGGATCTGATGGCCTGACAAAAGCGCCCTGGAATCTGTTCTGTGGTGTCGGCAGGAAAGGATCTCTATTTGGCATTAGTCCTGGTCTTGTCATTGCAGGTCTGTTAAAACTCTCTGGAATCCCTGGCCTTGGAGTTGCTGGCTGCTGAGAATAAGGATCATTAATAACTGGCCTTGGTGTTCCAGGAGGTTGGGCGTATGGATCAGAATGTCTCTGATTTGCTGAAGACTGAGCAAATAAATCTGCTGGCTGAGCAGGTCTTGGTGTTGATGGTTGCTGCATATATGGATCAACTGTGGTAGGCCGAGGAGTTCCTGGAGGTTGGGCATAAGGATCAGCAACTGGTCGAGGAGTACCTGGAGGCTGGGAGTAAGGGTCCTGAGAAGCTGGCCTTGAAATAGGCCCAGACTGAGGGAAAGAATCACTCTGTTGTCGCACTATTCGGGGTGGATGGGCAAAAGTGTCCTTTATTGCAGGATGAGGAGTAAGGGGAGGTTGGCTATATGGATCGTTAGGCTGATTATGGGAAAAGTTATCCACTGGCCTTGGTGTCAATGCTGGCCTTTCATACGGATCAACAGCAACACGCCTTGGGGTAGTTGGCATTGATGCGTAAGGATCTTGTGGGGACTGAGGTGGGCGCATAGGGGTTTTGAAAGGTCCAGGACTACCATCAACAGGAGTAGGAGTAGGAGTCAATGGCGGCCGTGCATACGGATCGGCAGGAGTTACTCTCTGTCTCTGAAACGTATCAGTCCTAGGAGCAGGCTTAGTAAATGGATCACTGCTTCCAGATGTTAAAGGAACCTTCCCTGACTGTTCCGTAACTATGGGTGATCTTGGGACACCCACTGGTTTGGAGAACTGCTCTGATGCCATGACAGGCCTGGGTGTGTCTGGTGGCTTTGCATAGGGATCACTGCTACCTGGAGACGAAGAACATGAATCCCTGACTGGGGAAGGCCTGCTTCCTGATGGTTCAGTTACCTGAATGGGCCTAGATATGGATGACTGTGGTGCAATGGTATCTAATGGTGCAATTGCACTTCTTCTAACAAAGTTTTGGTTTATTGGTGCTGGTCTAGGTGTTCCCACCATTTTAGCATATGGATCCATTGGAGAAGGAGGTCTTGTGTTTGTGGAACCTGGAGAAAACATCTGCTGTGATGATGTCTGAGGAGTCTGAGACTGAGACAATGAATCGTGTACTGAGATTCGGGTTGGAGTAGGGGGTGGAGCTTGTGGTTTTAGGAACACATCATCTGAGGATGCCGATGCAGGTGCAGCAGGTAGCTGCTGCTTTGTAAAAAGATCCTTATGGAATGTCTGTTGTGCAGGAGACATACTTCCATTGCCAGTCTGCGGTGTTAAGGGGCTCTGGATCCCACTGCTAGGTGTGTCTGAGCCAGACTGGTTCAGAAGCTGTTGTGAACCAAACTGCTGCTGCTGCTGTTGCTGCTGCTGTTGCTGCTGCTCATTCTTCACTTGCTCAAGTTTCTGTGTGGCTTCTATTTTGGCTTGCTGCTTGCTTTTTTGCCTCATTTGCTGTTTTAAAATTATGAGGAGAAATGTTAGATTTTTAAGTCCAGGACATACAAAATCTTTCTGGTGACTGTATCATAGAATCACAGAATCCCAAGGGTTGTAAGGGACCTCAAAAGATCATCTAGTCCAACCCCCCTGCAACAGCAGGGTAACCTAGAGTACATCACACAGGAACTTG
>JAVHNF010065399.1:32338-48287 GCA_034783455.1 Micropsitta finschii
CACTCAACGTTAAGCATGACTGAGAGACATTTAGGCATTGTTTTGAAGCCTTTTGTCTGTGCTACATCTACACTTAGAAACCTATAGGCAATTTCATCATTACAGTTTTATCCAGCTTGCAGCTACTGCAGAAATACTGAAGCAGTCACGCAGCCTCTCATGGTTTTGAGAACTGAAAAGGGTTTGTTACAACCCCACATGTAGTTAATTCACAGCCACTGAGCATCTCCCTGGCAAGCTATGGGAGGCAAAGTCTATTTACCCTGGCTCACAGAAAGCTGTCAGGTGCTTGATCTCACATTGCCCTTTCAGCCGTCAGGAGGAAGAGGGTCTGCAGAAAGAACAAGACAGCTCCTGTAGCTCTGAAAGATGCTTATGTTAAACAAGAAACAAGCTACACCTCCATGACCTGAAAGCCCTTGGCACTCCCTTCCCTGCTGGCCATCCAGGGCACTCTCACCTGCAGCCAGCTCTCATCTTGTGGAAAAATCTTACAGGTCTTAAGGCTTTGAGGAGACTTCTTGATGGAACCCTTCCAGCACACTTCTCATTTGGCTATATATTTAATTTATAAGCCACTCTCTCTTGCTACGGAATCATCAGAATTTGTGGACTTTACACATATACATCCTAGACTGTCTTCATAGAGGTCACCAAATCCTTCTGCCATCGGCTCCAGGACAGTGAGTGAAAATGGTAGGGTGGCCACACCACTGTAGTTTAGTAGAGCTCAGCTACCATGGCATACCTAGCTCTCCTGATCCACTCTGCATTAGGGTGGCACAGATTTATCAAAGGATAGCATTGATCAATTAATGATAGATAAAATAAGGCATGGACCACTTCCAAGGCTGTGAACTTTTGCATTTTGGGGATGTTGTTATAACATTCTCAGCGTAGTAGGGAAAATTGTCTCTATTCCTGACATACCGCGGTCCTGAAACCTGTTTACATTGTCCTGAAAACGTCTGTGTTGAGAGGGATTCCTTCTTTTGCAAATTTCTGAGGATGACCAGTTATTGACAACTTTCACACTATGTTACACAGGGTGATATGCTTTTATGTTAATACTTTTCTTATAAGTTATTTTATTGCTTCATGACTTCTTTTTGATCCTGGATATCCTCGGAAAACAAATACTCCATTTAAATGCTTTGCCTGTCTTTTGAAAGGTGCAGAATAAGCCCTTACAAATGTTCCCAAAGACAATGCTTCAAAGCATGATTTATGTCCTCTGAGCTCCACTAACCAAGGTTGTCTTGGTCATAGATTTTCTGCAGGCTTAAGTCTGTAGTCAACCTATTACCTCTAATTACAGTGCTTAAGTCCACTGTTGCAAGTCCAGTGGCTTCTCTTCTTATGTATAGCCAGAGATTTGACTTTGCTCTGGCAGCCCTGTTGTACCAATCACACATGGGTTGGTCCTGAGTGCTCAGTATTTCTCAGCAGTCTAGGCACAGCTGAACTGTGCTTGCTCTGAGGATGAAGCACAATGGCATGTTTTGCTCTCCCCTTTGGAGAGGTCAAAATTCAACAGAGCAGCAGGGGCAGAAGGGCTCTGACAGACACGGCTGCCTCGGAGAAATGGACAGTAATAAAGCTAAGTGAGCTTCCTGATGCCAGTTCAGCTCCTTGCATGCACGAGTGCCCACAGTATTCAGCCTATTCTTGTTCCCCTTCTCATCACCTGCAAAATACACATATATGGTGCTGCTGACCTGGGGAGAAAAGAGGAGAGAAAACAACTTGGTGTGTTGTGTCCCCCCAACTCCTTCAGGAGTTTTTTCATTCTTTTTGCCCATGCCTATCTACCCTTGGGCAACTGGCAACTTTGCTTGCATCTAATGCCATATTTACACAATAGCAACTAGTTTAACGTACTATAAAGTGACAGAAATTCAGGTATGACCATGAGACCTGAAGTTATTGCAGGACTCCTGACCACTCAGTATCAGTTTCCTCCTCTAAAACTGGGTAACAACAAAGTTCTCCTTTGCAGACCACTGTGCTGGTACTACCTAACAGTGATGAGGTACTCCAATAAACTGTTATCAGAGTGCACGGAAATACCCTGTCTTCAAAATACTCTGGTCTTCAAAAGGGATCACCTTTCCCAATTCATTTATTGGCTTTTTGATTCATTGGGTGTGACATTAATTTTATGCTTACACGTGTTTGTACCTTCCACTCTCCAAGCATTTTGACATAGTGTGGTGCAAGCAGACATGTCACTGCATGAAAACTGAAAGTTTGTCTGCACAAAGAAATCAAAATGATTAGACCAAAATAGCTTTCAAATCAGTTTCCTTTGATAAATCCATAAATCTCTCCTGTGTGGCTGTTACTAGAAGTGTTTAAGAATAGGCTGGCATCACATCATAAACCAATAGCAGAGTATTCACACAGAGGAATTCAGCTGTTGTGAGCTGTTATATATTAGCAGATACCATTTTATTAAATCAGATTTCATCTTAAGACAGGTTGGGAAAGAGAAGGGGAAGGGAGTGCTAGGCTAGTATCATTCTCTGCATCTTTTTGCATTAAGTTGGTTTATGGAATGGTTATATGGATATTCTTGCAAAACTATTTCTAATTCACTGCTTAATCCTATCTGTTTACTTTGGTTCCAAAGAAAGCTGAGTGTAACATGTCAGTGTATGTGCTCTCAACACTAGGGCTATCTTGCATGTCACCACAGGTATATTTGATCTCACATCTGGCATCTACACATTTAGCTTATTCCACAAACAGTCATAAGAAAATGGTTTCAGAGAGACAAAGGGAAAATACCTGCTCTGTTTAGGAATCACGAGTGAGTAGAAAAAACTTCAGAGTGAGTAAAACTGTGTTATGAACCATGAGGTCAAAACGGAAACCAGACATTGTTTTGTTTGCAGTTAAATTAATCCCAAATGATGCCAAAACCCAACCCATTTGGCTGAAAGAGGATTACTCTGTTTGAAAATGAGTCAAGAAAGGGATGCTTAATCACACTCATGGCTTCTGCCTTCAAGCACTGCAGCTAAACTTACAAAGACAAATGTATCCTGACCTGAAAATCCAGTACAGTATCTAGTTTTTCTCACACTTCTTAGCTTGGATGAAATCCAAGAAAGGGAGGAGAACAGCCTTAAGAAGGTGGGTAGTCTTTGCTCTATTGCTGCTGCTTGTAATCCCCACTATCTCCATCATCCTCATGTAGACCTGTGCAATCTCTTCTCTGCCATGTGATTATCTAAACTTCATGTAGCTCTTTCCCACCAGCCTTCTGATTCAAAACTCTTCTTCCTCTGTTTTCTCAATTTGTCACAATCATCCACAGCACTTCCATTTTCTGCTCAAGCAACCACCCCATCCTTCTTATCATTATCACAACTTCAGTTAATTCACAGCCCTGTTTCCTTCCATTTCAAAAAAGGGTGTTGAACTAAGATGTCCTTTGCAAACAGTTTGTCTCCAATTCCTCATCTAATGTATGGGTGCTCTTTGGCCACCAACTCCCTAAGCTTTTTACTGAGACAATCCTTCATCCTGTGAGATCTGACTTGCAAGCAATGAGTACATGTTGGTTCTTCTTTTTTGGCTTCACCTTCTCTTATCCGTTAGCATGGTGCTATTTCTCACCATTCTGTGTTCCTCTTATACTTGTGATTCCTTTCCCCTTCCCTCCCATTTCAACTTCTTTCCACCTAACCCAGTACACTTCTTTCCACCTAACACCTGTTGCCTGGATTGATGCTACAGACCATCTCTGAGAAAAACCCTGTAGCAAGGATGGTCCTCCTCATTACAACAGTGTTCTTTCCTCCTCCAGAGACACCATCTCCTCTAATATTATACCTCTCCACCGGTTCTCCTTGTGCAAGGTGTTGCTGATTTAATCCAAGAAAATTTAACCATATTAATTTCCCCACAACTCTCCTTTTATCCCCCAGATCAGAATTTTTTCACCTTCACAGGGCCTGATCTTGCTTCCAGTATAGGAAAACAAATGCCACCACTACTACAAGAGAACAAAACAGAAAAATCACAATCTCACCACCACCCCCAAAACAAAGCAAACCAACAAAATCTGTCAGCCAGAGCTTATTCCATAAACAAGAGAGGAAAAAGAGCATTCAAATACCTGGACAAAATATCTCAGCATACTTTCAGAGCAAGCATCAGTGCTTCCCTCAAAATAATTCAGAGGGGAACCACTGGCTACAAGTGCAGCTATTCTACAGGGCTCTTCCTTGGGCAAGCAAGTAGTCCTGAAAGGAGCTTTAAACCCCACCTGCTCCTTTTCTGCTGTGGCTCAGTACATCAGCTGGGTATCATGCTCCTGGACTCACTGCTTGGTACAGGACCAGCTGCTCCCCTACATGCTTAAAAGCCTTTGCTCCCTGATACGCTGCTCTTTCCTCTAACTCCTCACTTGCACTGGTGAGAGCTATGTAGATGATAGATGAAGCTTGCACCTTCTTCCATCACCTCCCCTTGCCCTGGTCCTAAACCAGCCATTGTCCCCTCCCACTGCAATCCTAAAAGGCTCTCCCAAATACTGACAGCCACACTTAGGCATAGACTTCCTGAGATGTTCCCATATATTCCTATTTCCTTCCATTTCAATGCTTTCATAATACACTGCATTAAGAAGAAGGCCTTCAGAAAAACCTTTAATAAAGGTGTGCTGGGACTACCATCTATCAAGCTGTACTACAGCTTCTCAGTTTCCTTTTACCCTGCCAAAAAGGCCTTTAGCCTTTGTCTCAGACTAAGCTACTTGGGGTTGGAATATTTGCTCAGAACCTATTAGCACCTGGTCCAAGAGCAGTGTTCTAGGCACTACAGTAATTAACAACAACATTTCAGTCACCTATGGCAAAACATTTCACAGCTTGGCTGCTTTACATAAGAACATAATTCCTTCCTATTTTGTTTGTAAGTATTTGGTTTGCTCAACTGTCTTACTGGCCCTCAAGCTAAGTGGGAGGAAATAAGATTGTGAAGGAATCTTAGTATGGATAAGCAGAATGGCAGTGTTCCTTGAAGTCAACAGCCTTCATGCTGAAAATAATTGTGTCTGAACAATTACCGTTTTAATTCCTGGCTCAGTATGCAGAGATTTCAAACCTGTGATCTGTGGGTCATTGTGTTTTTTCCTACAGCTCAGTAACACTAGTCATAAATTTGCATCAGTTTTAACAGTTTCGGTCCTCCACCTCACCGTTTACTCACCACAGCATTTTCTTTTTCCCTTCTGACATTTTCAATATAAAAGCTCAGCCTGCCATGTCCCTGCAAACCCTGTGGCCACATCCTTATGTGCAGCAGCCAAGATAGTCCAGGTGCCCTTCCCACAAAATTCCATCAGCGCTATACAGTTCCTTTGAGCAGATGAGGTCAGGTCCATGAAGCTTGCTGTGGATGCAAGCCATATTTTAAACACGCTGATCAGCAAAAGACACCTAAGATGCATCCTGACCTTGCAGATCCCATTAGATCTGTACAGCTAGGCTTAGCTGGGCTCCTTTCTCAGGGGCACCAGCAAGAGGGGCGCAGCACAGCTTCCCACACTTGAGGCAGACTTTCTGACCTTTACACGTTCTGATTGAGTTTCCTGTGGCCTGGACTTGTCCTCTCTGCAGTCCCAGTGCTGACTGTGGCTCACCTCTGCCTGCCTTGCAACACTGCTTTTTCCGTAGCATTTCATCAGACTTTTGTAGCAATTCAGACCCGTACTCTCTTTCAAGCTGTCTTTGCCAACCTCATTGTGACGCTACACGTTGGAGCAACACGTACCTATCCATAAACTGCAAAACTGTTTAAAAGGGTCATCTCTTCATTTCTTAAGCAGCAACAACTGCAGAATAACGTCATGGAGGAGAGTATTTTGCAGGGAGTAAGTGTATGTCCTTTGCATATAACAGATGTTACATATTTGCTGGGAATACACAGCAACTCTTTTGCTGGGCATGCAAGGAAGGCAAAGCTGAGGGAACCATAGTTGTTATGGGAAAATTTATGTAGGCAAAAGGTTAAAATAACGTCATTGGTTTGGGCTTCCTGCAAGAAAGCAACCAGTTATCTGAGATCAGAGTTAACCATTCACAAATGCTGAGGTGCCCTGAGGGGACAAAATAGGATTGCTCTGCTCCCATTGGTACAGATAATGAGAGGATCACTGAGGCAAGAGAGAACCTAATAAAGAAGGGAGAAGGTTACAAAAGCTGGTTCTCGTTTTCATAATAATGGTACAACCTGCACAGGGTGCCCATTAAGTGATTCTGCATTCAAAAAAAGCCAAACAAACAAACCAGAAACCTCAGGTCTCCCAGGAATAAGACAAGCACAGCTTTTGACGGAAAACATACAAAAACATTAACACTCTTGCATATTAATATTCACATCTGCACATTTCAACATGCTGACTCACCCATGCTTCTCACTGTTGGCTGAGGGCCCACATAAATATGAGTATTGTAATTTATAGGTGGGACCATATATCTAAAGGCTAACCAGATCAGCCTAGGTTTACACAACCCAGTCAAAGAATGGAGGAGTCCCTGCACAGCTGTCTGGCAATTAAAGAGGCTTTGTGGTCCCACTGAAATCCTTCTAACAGCTTTTATCCCAAGCCACAAAATGTTCTCAATGTGTTGCTGAAGAAAACCATGCACGTCACGACAGTTTATACAGTTTTAACTCAGTTATCCTTTTGAAACAGATCATACATGTCTACTGCTTGTAAAGCTTATTTGTATCACATTAGTTGTAAAAAATCAATGCTGCAATTCCATATAAAACAAAGATTCACACAAATGCAGGCAGGGGTGCCCCAAATCTGGTTTAGCCCCATAGCATTTTTAAACAATGTTTCTTCAGCACATTTAAGGTTTAAATATACCCACATGTTCTTAAAATCCCTTATTACATTTAGAGACCTTTCAGTGAAAAATTCAGGTTACAATGTTTCTATTTTATCTAAAATGCAAAGTGCAGCCTGACTCAATCAGGGTAATATGTATTCAGCTACAGCTCCTGATTTCAATGACATTGTCTTGAGTAACAGCAAAAGGCTAAGTCCCTAGCTTAAAGGCTACTCTCAAACGACCTAAACAAACCAGTCTAAATACCACCACACCTCTTAGCAGGAGAATCTCTAGTTGCAAGGCACAGATCAAAAGAAATGGCAATACTTCCAAGCATTCCGCATGGTATTACCTTAGGAAGTAATTCCTAAGACATTACAAATTTACACTAGATTTTGGGTTATCGTTCCTCTTCTTTTTTACACCACGAAAGGGAAAACAAATACCTAAAGCACCAGAGAAACAGAATAAGGAGGTATGATTGTAGGCGGATCAATATTACCTTTCAGTGCTGAAATGTCAAAATAAGCCAGGTTTGCTGCTTGAGGTCCTCCTTAATAAAATGCACTGCCCCACTAAAAACATCTACCCATCCATCAATGCCTTCCAGGGACTGGCCGACTCACCTTGCTACCAAACAAAATACAACCGTCCAGCCACATCTTCTCCATAGCTCAATCACTTTTGAGCCATCGCACCACCTTTTCTTTCTCCAGTTCTCACTGAACTGCCTGTCACATCCATGTGCTGAGAGGGCAAAAGCAAGTCACTCTTGTAAAGAAACAGATCTTTACTAGGCTGCTGTTAAATAGGTGCTAGTGCTGCACAGGTAGAGCCCAGACACCGAAAGACACAAATCTCTGTCAAGAGTCCTAACTCCTAGTGTTTACTGAACCAAGAAAAGAAACCAGGAGAATCGTCTTGGAGATGTCACCCCTGTTCTACCAACAAGCTCTGAGTCCCAGCAAAAACAATGGCAATCAGAAATTAGCCTGATTTCTGCTAGCAGGCAGCTCAAAAGGGCTTTGATGGAGCTTCCAGTTAACCAAGGCAGCTGAAGCCAACTGTGCAATGTTATACGAAAGAATTACGAGTAAGGTGCCTCATAAAATTGAGACCTGTAAGTGGTATGCTTTTAAGTGCAAGAAGAGCTACCTTTGAGAAGCTCAATGAACCTCTAAAAGAAGACACGATTCAGATCTCAGACAAGACAACACTTAGCAAGATGCTACAGGGAGATTCAGAATGAACTTGGGACAAAGCAAAGAAAATTCCCCAGCCAAAGAAGGGCACCCCCATCACACTAACACAGAACAACTTTACACAGAGGAGAATCTGAAGCAGCAGATGAAAGCAAATGTCAGTCAGAGAGACCTGAAGGAAAACAGTGCCAAAGTCCACAGGAAATCAGAGAATGCTCTGGAAAGACAGCCAGTGCCAAGGTCTTCTTCTGTATTTCACGTGTCAGCATTGCTGTGCTCTTAGTACTCCAAGCTCTTGGTGAAAGGGCCTCCCTCTCCCCCTGCTCCCTTGGAAAATGTTGACTTATAAATCCTCAAATAGATTATTAGCGATTTAGACTACAAATCTGTACAGCACACAGAATGAAAGGCCAGTGAAGAGCAAAGTCCAGACCTGGCTGACATTTCAATCCAAACCAAATACATGCTGTTTGGACTCTTATGAACTGTGAGCTGCAGCTGTCAGATGAGCTACTCTGGACCAGACCCTGCAGAAAACCATCAAATCTGCTAGCACGGCATAGTCTATCCAGCATTTCTGAGTGCCTTATTATGGATCTGAAGAATGCTCAGAATTAAATTGGGTTTCATGAGGAGGCACCAGGAGTCTAATTCCTAGCATGATGCATTAGAAAGGATGAATGGAAACTGTGCAGAACTTGAAAAGATGAAATGGGCCTGTAGAAGTCAAAGTACCCAATCAAGAAACAAGCTAAAACCATGCAGGACAAGCTACCCAAATGAATGCAGGCACCAGTACATTGGTGACAAGAAGGAAGGCAGCCACTGTCTCCTCTGTGTCTGGCAACAGTAACCACCCAGCTGCAGCACAAAAGTAGCTTAACCTTGGATTTTGTTTTGAGGGATGTAAATTACCTCCTCTAGCATTGCGCAAGGCATCCTTGTGATTAAGTGAAGGGTCAAGACTCTGCTTCTCCAGTGGGACACCTGGGGTGAGGCTCAAAGCTCCGTTCAAATACAGCCCACAAATAGTAAAAAAGTCAGATAGAGAAAACATGATTTTGTACCAAAAGGACAGTTAGAAGTAGGTCAAATACTGGAAAAACTCAAATCCACTATTTATTCTAAACCTAGTATTTCTGCAACAGGCCTGTATCTGTTGGAAGAGCTTTCCTGTTCTGTGGGAGATACTCTGGATTGTTTACCAATCTTGACAGCATTTAGAGGTCAGATTGTATCACCTGCCATGCATGCTGTTTTCCGAGAGCCACAGGAAAACAAAAAACCTTCATGAATAGCTTATTTAGCTGTTTGGCTATTTGCTTATCAAGTTAAGCACCTCACTGAGAAACCTTTCGCACTGATTTAAAAGTACAAATTCCACTGGAAAAGAAACAGTCTTTGGTGTGGTCTTATTTAGCAAAATGCTTAAACAAGTACCTGAGCTCATCTGGTTCAAACTTCTAAAACCCCTGAACTTTCTGACCATACGTCTTAATGGATACTGAATACTGGCAACTTGCCTTCAGCAAGCATGCTACAAAATACACTTCTGTGTGTCTGGAGACTGAAATACACACTGCTAAACAGAGGCACCTGAGCCCCCAAAATTTTGTACTGGAAAATTTAGTTCTCAGAAGAAGAGGGAGAGCTGTCTGACCTGAAAAATGCAGGACTTCTGCTATCACATCCAATCAGTGCTCAGTGATCAGAGTGAAATTTAACAAGGATTACAAATGCAGAATTGCTCAATAAGCAATGTACTTCTCCCTTTTACCAGGGTTGGACAATTTCCTGCAGTGCTCCCTTGAGCTTTCTGCCCAGGGTGTTTAAAGGTGACTCTGTTAATGCAGCTTCTTTGAACGATTATGCCTTAGTATAATAGATCAAATCAAGAAAATCAGTCTGGTTTTCTTCCTAAATCTTCTTTTAATGTCTTCCTCCTTCTCCCTTTACCTCTTCTGCCTGAGGCTGTACTTTTTCTCCCTCTCCAACAGGCTGCACATAACACAACAGCAGCACACAAAAAAAGTGCTTTGAATGAAAGAGAAGGTATCTTCATGGTGCAGTAAACAAACTTCTTCCAGTGAAGAATGTCTGTATAAAACTCACTTATAAATGAAAGCTGCTTCTTTCTCTTGTCTGGACTCCCATAGCTTTGCAAAAAACAAAAACCCAGAAAAGAAGTTGAGTATTATGCAATAAATATTGTAATACAATCATGAGCTGGTCTTTTGCTGTCCCCTGAGCAGTGGCACATTAATGTTCCCAGGTATGTCCCAGATATGCCGTATAGCACGATACCAAGATGCCCAACCTGGCTAACAGGCTCTGCTACTCCCCAGACAGCAGCTGGCACTTCCATACAGCACTGCCAAGGGTACATCTCAGCTGGTGCTAGCTGTGGGCTCCCTGCTCCATGCCCTACTGCATGGTACACATTCCCTTGCTTTTGGATCACTTATGGATCCTTCTGACACCTGTCTGGAGATAGCTTGTGCTTGAACATCAGCATTAGAAGATGTTTGTGCAGCTCATGTAGCCTTTTATGTACTCAGTAGCTGTGATCAAAGAAGAAATCTCTCTCAGTTACCAAACTGGTCCCCAAGACCTAATTTAGAGCTTTTGTAACACTGAGGTTAAAAACCAGAGCAGACTGTCAGCTGTCCAGAAACATTTGCTCAAATCTATCCCTAATGTAAGTTCACTAAGTTCAGAGGCAATATAGTAGAGCTGAATTTAACCTTTTGATTCCACACATATCTGAAAAACCACAGTCTTCTGCAGACGGTAGCTGCTTAAAAAATAAAGTTGCATTTTTTCCTGGAAATCAATATTTATTCAACGCAAAAATCACTACAGCCATTAAGAAGGTTTGTACTGACACTTCGGTGTTTTAACTCTGTGCTTAGAGAATTGAGCAGATGAACATGCAGGTCTAGCTAAAAGTATTGAATAGGCTGAAACTGCCACCATGAGAAAACAGAGGCTTTCAGCGCCATCAGAGACATAATTTAATGCCCTCTGGTGCTAATGAAATCACCCTGATAGATTCAGATGGACTGTTTTGGAGTTAAAAGGCACAGCGATTGTGTAATAGAATTAGTTTTGCTCTGGAAGAGAATACCCAGGAAAAATACCATCTTTAGACAGCCTGGTTTCCCAATTGTCAAGCGAATATGTGTTTGCTATGGGGTTTTGATCACAGGTCCAACACAAACAAGGGAAGTTGTGACTTCCACCTCCATTAAAACACTAACCAGAAGGAATAGCAATCAATCTGCAGGAGACTGCTTGTGTATATCCTGGCCCCATGTGAGAGAATGAAGAAGTGGAGGAAGGGATTCCAAAAGAGAGGACAGAAAGGGAATGGAAAATGACAAAAAGATGCTGGGGAAACAGTTTTCTTGGAGGAACTTGACGATATTCCCTTCCCAGTCTACTATTTACAACTGCTGCTGGCTATCCCACGTACCTGTGAAAGGCACTAAACATGATTTACTGCATCAGCATAAAATGGTTGTCAAAATTTCCCTGGGTGCCTTGTTACTAAAATGCAGTGTTCCTCCCTGCTGATGTGCAGCGCTTTGGTAGTCTCTTCAGACTGGGGCTCTGTGCTAAGAGAACTGAGCAAGCAGCGGGTGCCTACCAAGGTGCTAGACCTGCAAGTTCACCACTTACACACAAGCAGCTGTTACGCAGCCCTGTGCAGAGCAGGCCCAAGAGAAAAACTTTCACTGTTTAAGCACTCCCCCAGCTTTAATTTTTATCTCTCATCACCCTTCTCCCTTGTTATTCAATTAGTCGAGCAGGGGAGCCTGCTCATGGAGCAGTGGGTTAAGCTGTTGGTGGCCTCACTGGCCTCCCCAGTGGAGCAGGAGCTTGCACAACCCAGACCAGCCCCGTAAATCAGATCTGCCACAACAGGACTTCTCCCTCAACTGGTTTCTTCACCTGGGATTGCCAGTTGCCAAACGAGGATAATGCGGCAACTCAGGTGCAAGGATTAAAGTCAGGTAAGTTTTAATTTTATGTATCTTAAAAATTTAATTTCATTTTTTTCCAGTGAGTTGTTAATTACTAGAAGGTTCTCTCTTCCCAGGTGGTGCACACTGGCAGCCAGGAGCAGGGCAGAAGGAAGACTGTCTGAAGATAGCATGAAGAAACATGGAGCTCTGCAGACCATGATAACACTAGAGAAAGCTGCTAAAACATTGTTCTCTGAGATGAGCTCTTTCTATCCTTCCACTGTGTGTTTTTAGGTGACAGCACACGCTCTGCTGAAGTCCAGTATGTTGGCTTTGTATGTTTGACTTCTATGCCAAACATCTGCAAGTGCCTCCACATAAATGACAATGTGGGATGTGCTCAGGCATCCACAGAGTCTATTGCTTCATTAAGCTGCCATTTATTAGGTTTCCAAGGGTTTGGAACAATTCTCCTATGAACTTTCTGGTTGTTCTCAGAGCTGTTACACATACCACAGGCTGACTGATTCACCTGGAGCACCTGTTTGCCCAAGGTGGCCAGGATTTTTGCATTTCAGATGCTGCACTCATGAAGATACCTACGAGATTCCTCTTTATCTACTACAAAATGCATTACTGTGGGCTGATTTTAGCAGAAATTGGGTTTCTCCAGATTCCTGGCTTTTGCCAGCATCAGTGTGACTCTTATCAGAGCAGCAAAAACTCTTACCAGGCTCCTTCTGCACAGATCTATGGGCAGCAGGGGAAAGATGCTGTTAGGAGACCTTTCTGAGATTTAGCCAGGTTATAGGGATCCTCAAGTTGCTGCTTTACCCCATTACCTGGAAAAATCTGCTCTGTTGGCACAGCACTTTGCGAGATCCCTGTTCACCTTTTTGAATGACTTGCCCATTAAGTTAGAGGACAGGAGACCTTCCTACCTCTGCAGCTGTCAGCCATAAATGGGGCTATCTTCAAAGATAGCTAGGACACACTGGAATTCAAAGAAATTGAGAGGATGCAGTTTCCTAAAGCACTGTATTGCAGCAGACAGAACATCATCTTCCCATGGAGATGAGGTAGAGGATTGCTTCGCATAGCCAGTAATCTTCATGACATCTTAGGGAAATTACTGGAAAGACTGGCATCTTGAGTACCAAGCTATTTTTAGGACCATTCAAGTTCACTTCAAGACAAGTGATGATGAATTTGGAGCAATCCTCAAAAAACAAGAGTAGCTGTCAGCACGGCTTATACAGAAGTGATTCAGGATCTAACACACACTCCCCTTAGCTCACCATTTTTTCCACCCATATATTTTTTACCCTTTCTCTTCCTTCAGCTGAACAGTGAATCACTGTCCTCTGACAATCTCATGCTCATGAAAAATCATTTGCTTTCTATTTGCTCCAGAGCATTTCCTTATAAATCATGTAAATCTGGACTTTGCAAACTATCCCTATACCTTTGTAAGGTTTGATTTTATAAAGCTGCCTCAAAGACTTCTTTATATTTTTTTTAACAGGCAATCTTCACTCTCTAGGAAGCAGCCTGAGCAGCAGATAAAGTGAACACTTCGTTACCCGAACATATGTCCAAAAATATCAGTAGATTGCGTGAGCAACTCTGCTGCTGCTTACTTCCTCCTACATCATATAGCAGATGCCAAGGACTTTAGTAACCTTTGCCCTACATAATTCCAGGGGAAAAGTGATGAAATATGGAGATGTTGTACCTGAAGATGATGGCAAGCAGTGTTCATTGGCCTAGAAGCAAGAGCACAAAAGGTGTGACAGAGCGAATAAGCTCTGTTCATCACACTGTTTATCACACTGTTCATACATGTGACGGTCTTGCATCTCTGAATCAAAACCTGGAGTGGTCTGTGTAACTGAAGGGAATTTAAGTACATTCATTTCATTAGGTCCTGTTGCAGAAAACAAGTCAAAGCTGTTAACCACTCAATTAGTCTTCCAGGATAAAAGTAAAGGTGGCTCTTTTTTCTTGTGGGCTTATTATATAGGCCAATTAGATCAACACACTGGTTGTGTTAAGGATCTCGTAACTGCAGTCACTCTACCTGCAGAACTACTCACTGCTCCTAAGTCATGGTTGTTGATGTTCACCATGATAAGCATGTTGATGAGCAACACAGGTAGGCCCTGGGCTTAATGAGACAGTTTTTCTTTATTGTCAGTACCGTATTTAGCCTGTGTAGTAGAGCAAAATAGCTACAGGCCAGCCTGCTTTAAATCAGTTCCTAGCCAGACAGGCAAAAATCAAATAAGCCCTCAAGACTGCCCTCTAATGCCAACATCAGAACTCTGCTCAGACAGCACTTGCACTGGATATAAAAGCTGACGACGACTTAAGACAGGGAACCTAGCATACTGAATCCATAACTTGAGCACAAAAGCACATATCCAACTTCTTAACCAGCAGGCAATTGCTCATTCTAGCACAGAATTCTCAATTAAATAATTATTTTGAACTAAATGCTGTGGTTTTCAGTGATTTTTGTGCTATAGCATTTCCCAATAATCGTTATTATAATAATCATTATAATTTTGAAAGGAGGGTGACTTGCTTATTATTAAAAAGTGGCATTTAAAATTCAGCAATATTTTTATTAAAGGAAAAAAAATCTATTCAAAGCAAGGTATATCAGTTTGCAAAGAATTGGTCAAGAACTAACTTAGGCAATAATATAAATGTATAATAGCATGCTTGGATTGCATTCGCTATATTTTTAGCGCTGTCTCAGCTGGTGCCTGCTCTAGGGACAGTCCATACTGTCACCTGGTGCAAGTCCTGAGGTCTTCTGAGTCAGGCACTGTATCATAATACAGGATTTCATGCACCTGATCACACACAAAGCTGGTTTTTACCAACTTGTAGAGAGAAAACGCGCTTTAAAGCCCTTAGGTCATGGTGAAGATCACTAGAGGGCAGTAGCCAACCCCTAATCTCCCCACAGCTCCACACAAAATACGAAGGTTTACACAGGAGGAAAGGGCGAGCTCCCGCCCCAGTGAAGATGCTTACGTGTGCAAGATGAAGAAGAAACCTTTCTGTTTGCTACAAGTGTTAATACTCCTCGACACCCTTTCTAGTGCTCCTAAAACCATCCAGTTTTCACTTAGCAGTTGTAATGGTGTTCAGTGCATTACAACGCTGCTTTGGAATCCATGGATTCCATGAGAAACTGCATTTCTACTCTAACAGCTACGAGAAGTCCACGAAAATATCAGCCATAAAAGCTAGAGAATGAAAAAAAAAGCATAACTAGAAAAACACAGAAATAACCCACCTTCTGATGACTTATTATTATTACTGGCAATTTTAAGCTCCTGACTTTTCACCTACTTTAGCAGTCTGGGGGCTTGAATTATGAATGCTGGGGTTTCAATATACTCTTAACTTTACCCATAAAGGAGGACTTATCAGAGAAATATTTGGTTACCAACTGATACCCCTATGTCAGATCTACCAGCTTCAAGCAGAAGAACGGCCCTATGAGATTGGACCAGGTCCCTGTTATCCTCTCTCTGATATTAGATAGTGGTGCACTAGGGAATAAGCAAACCAAAGGGTGAGCAGAGGGTGATGCTTACCCAAAACACTTTGTCAGCTTTTAAAGGAGGTTTTTGTATTTAAGAGTCATGTTTTTGCCTGTGTTGCAGAAGAGGTCTTACTTTGCTATCAACAAAGTTGTACATATGTGCAAGAAGTGATTACTTTAAAGCCAGGACATGCAATCTCATTTCACACCTGATTTTGAGAAATCTGGCATCTTCATATGTAATCACAGCCTCCGGCATTGCTGTTGGGCCATGAGTTCACAAAGAGGAGAGGGCTCTTTGCAGCATCATGAAGGAGAGGGTTTTTTGGGGGGACGGGCAGTGCTTTCCATGCAGTGAGGAAT
>JAVHNF010065401.1:15170-26345 GCA_034783455.1 Micropsitta finschii
TGGGGGGCTTGGCCCCCCCCCCCCCCCCCGGCCTCTCCTTATGTGTGTTTTTTCTTTTTCCTCTTCGATTTTGGGGTAAGAAACACAAAGTTTAGCACCAGTGGAGCCCAGCCAGGCTGCCCAGCAGAGGGAGCGCACAGGGGACCCGGCCCAAACACCACAAAGGACTAGTAGGCAGAGAACCAAGAGCACCAGGCAGAGCTGGTGTCCCACCAAGTGCTTGCAAAAGGAGGCAAAAGCTCCAAAATTCCATAAGGGATGGCAAAAAAATTCCCTTGAGCTGTTTTCCACGGGGTATTGGGGCTCCTGTGCACTTCACCTTGCTGGGACAGGGCTGTTTACAAGTGCTTGGGGCAGCTTAAGGGTGTAAATCGCATTAATCCAAGTGACAAAGCTGCTGAGCTCCTCCTTGGGTGAATTACTAATCCCTTGCCACTCGAGCTGCTCCCATCTTAACTCAGGGGAAGTAAAAACCCTACCTTTTAGCACAGAGATGGCAGGTAATCCAGTGGATCCCGTCTTGGTATTTCTATCTGCGAGCCCAGTGTTCAGTAACCAAATAGTTTTGAGCAACAGTGATGGGTTTCTAAGGCTGCTTCACAAACCTGTGGAATTTTCTGGGATGCAGAGCCAGTGGGAGGCTTGCCTCTTGGTTTGGAGAGGGGATTACAGGGGGAAAAACGAATGTTTATTCCTTTTTACCAGAGCAGCGCTCCATTATCAAGCCATTATCAAGATGGGTTTGTAACTGCTTTAGAAGTAGGGTTTGGTTTTAGGCGTTTGAATCACGCTCACCGCCTGGTTCGGTTTGAGGGAACAAAAGCACACTGGTTGTAACATGAAGTTTAACAGCACAGCGTTGAGAAATCATGTTCCCTGCTCGCCGAGCAGGGAATTTTTGGGATAGAGCGACGCGAAGGAGCAGCCGTTGCCCTCGGCAACCGCTCGTACAAAAGCACTTTTTCCCCTTCAAGAAGTACGGGCGGGCAGTACATCCCATAAATCGCAACTGTCAAAACACCAGGGTGGTGGGAGATGAGCCGAAAAGCCAAGGGGCTCCACGCAGCTTGGATTTAAGCACTGGCAGAAGAGGATTTGCCTGCTTTGGTCAAAGAAAACCGGGCCAGGAGCGACAAAACCCCCCGGAGAGTAAGAGTTTATGTGCAGCCGGTAACCCCAGTGCCCAGCGGCTGTGGAGTGACAAGCCGGGTGTTTGGGTTAGTAAATTGTATTTCTGGGGCATGTGTGAAAGATACAACTCACTGAGTAAACACCCCTTCAGAGCTGACAGCTTTACAGCCGCAGGCTTGGCGTGGCTACTCCTTCCCCGAAACCTCCCTGTGCAGAGAGGCAGCAAATCATGTGGGGAAAAGCAGTAAACCATACTAAATAATTAAACATAAGCAGCTACATAAAGCCATCCAATTTACCAGTCCTTTAAAAAGTTACGAGGCAGGGGCAAAATAAACATCACCCCTTGAGTTGTGTGGCACCTTTTGGCTTAAAAACACCAACACTGAAAACAGGCAACAGCCGACTGGAAAGTTCTTTCATTATAAAGTCGGTGACTGTGTAATTATTGCTGGTTTTCTGGCAGTGAGACAACGCAAGCAAAAGGCATTTCAAGTCTGGGAATCGGATGGCTTTAAGGATGGAGGTGATTAATAGGAATAAAATGGTAATAACAGAGATAAGGTGTCACCGCGCTGTGCAGCCGCAGTCCTCGGGCATCACACAACCTCAGCTTTAGGGGCTGACTTTTCAACTGCTCAAATCACTGCAAAAGTGACTTTATGGATTAAAAACAAGCGTCGGGATTATGGATTTTTAAGACGGGCAAGAAGCGAGACCAGCCCCTCGTCCATCTCCTGCTGCGACCACTTCGGAACAGCGTTTTAATGGCAAATACAGCCCTCAGCAACTTTCACTGAGAAATAAGACCGTAAATCAGTAACAGGCTGAGGCAGAGCGGCGAAATTGCGCTCTGAGCGTGATTTTAACCCAGCTCACCAAAGCGCTCTGTACACATCAGCTCGCTTTGAGTCTTTCCTCCTCTCAGCCCCACAGACGGAGTACACACACAATAAAATAAGAATAATAACGTCAGATGGTTTGAATAAACCCCGCGCCTGAGCCCCGGCTTCAAACGCAGCCAGATAAACCCCTTCGGCTCCCCGGGCAAGGGACACAAGGGGTGGAGACCCCTCAGGTGCCGGTTCTACCGCTCCATCCCGCCCGGGGCAGCCGGCTCCGGGGCTGAAAGGAGCCGCCGATCCCCCCGCAGCGTTCCCACCGAGCCCCCTTACGGCGCCCGCCGGGCGGGAAGCAGTCGCGTTACCTCCGTGCAGCCGCCGCGCCCCCTCCCCGATGCGGGTCTCGGTGCCGGTCCCGCTCGGCGGCGGCTCCCCAAGACATTCCAAGCTGGAGCAAGCGACCCGCCGGACGGAAACCTCCATCCAGCGCCGCCCGGCCGCGCCGCTTATCTCTATTCCCCCCCCCGCCCCGCTCCCGCCGGCACCCCGCGCCGCAGCGGGCGGTGGTAGCGGCCGCGCCTCCTCCACGCCTCTCCCTTCGCAGCCCCGCCTCCGCGGAACGTACCAACGGCGGGCGGAGGGGAGCACCGGGGACGGCACCGGGGCAGCGGCGGCGGAGGGAGGGGAAAGGGAACGCGGCCAGGCTCGGCATCACCGCGGGGCTGCAGGGGAACGGGCGGGCTCCGCACCGCAAGGGACGGCGCTTGCACCCACTGGGCAACGTGAACGTGTAGCGTGTACCCCTGTAACGAGTACTCATGTAATGTGTACCCGTGTACCCATGTACCTGTGTGTCCGTGCAATATGTGCCGTGTAATGTGTACCCGTGTTAATGTGCAACCGTGTACCCGTGTTAACGTGCAACCGTGTACCCGTGCACTCATGCACATGTGTAACTGCACTCTTTCACCTATGCACACATGCAGCCATGCAACCCTGTACTCATGTAGCCATGCATACCGTGAAACCATGTACCCATGCAGCCATGCAACTGTGTTCCCGTGTACATGTGTAACTGAAAGCAATGTACCCATACATCCATGCACACTTGCAGCCATGCATCCATACACCCGTGTACCCTTGTAACTGTGTACCCATGCATCCATGTACCTGTGCACTCTTTCACCCATGCACGTGTGCAGCTGTGCACCCTTGGAACCGTGTTGCATGCAACCATGTATCCGTGCAGCCGTGCACGCTGCTTGCTTGCAGTGGGGCATACGCTCCCGAGCGCCATGCATCTTGCCCCATGGGCTCCTCACACACCCGTGCAAAGGTGCAAAGGTCACCTGTTGTAAACCCTGTTCGCTCACACCAAGGGGCTCCTGGCCTTCCTGCAGCTGTTGTGTAGTAAGGAGTGACTGGAAACATTCCCGTGTCACCTCAACACCAGCAAAACCAGGCTGGGAACCACCAAACCCTGGGTTCATGGAGGCTTGGCTTGAATCCAGCCACAACCGCAGTGGATTCCCTGGTAAGCGCCCGGGAAGCTCCCGTCATTTGCAGTGTAATTTAATATTAACAGCTTGCATTAGACCTGATCCATGGGATTACACCTGGAGAACCGGGCCTCCTCCTGCACCCAATGCCATGGCCTTTTCCAAAACACACCCAAAATGCCTCTTCTTTTGGTGGGAATACTCTAAATTTTGGTCTCATTGCATGCAGTAAATGGAGGCTGAGCTGGAAAGGGATTTATCCTGAGGAAGGTTTTGCATGGAAAGGCTTCAGACAGCAAGAAGCACATCCTCTGTGTTTAAAATTAAAGAGAAATCAGCTTTTTGATATAAAAACATAACTTGGAACAAAGTGCCTTGGTTTTTGGGCAAACCTGCGAGACCAACCCTGTGTTTACGAGCCCTAATTTTATCCCTCAGGAGTTTCCTGCAGGATGTCATTATTTCCACAAGTAAAAAAGGGGAGAAAAACACAAATAGAAAAGGAAGAGTAGAAAAATCCTCAACGGATTAAAAATCCCATAATCCAAAGAAAACACCCCAAAACTAAACAGATGACTTCAATCATGGGATTTGTGGGAGCTGCCAGAATAGCTGAGGACTTGAGGATCGCCCTCAATGAGATGCCAGGCCTGGAATTTTGGGATCAAAACAATCCAAATCAGGATTCAACAGTCCTTCACTGTGTGATGCTGCCTACAACATTCCGGGTGTTCTTTCCCCTTCCTCAGGCCCTATTTGCATGAGAATCCCCTCTTGGGGAGGGGAATTGCTGCTTAATTAGAGAACAGCAATCCCTTTAATTAGCATGTCTGCTGTTTTGCATAGATTCAAATGAGATGCTCATTAGGGAGCAGGCGTCTGGACAAGAGACGCCCTTTACCCGTGCACTAACCCCATTAACCTCCGCCAAGCAAAACCACCACGTGGGATTTTTGGGATACTGCCGGGCTTCCTGCCGGGAGGAATCCCTTCTGCTCCCAAAGGGCAGGCATGGAACATGTTCACTTCAAGCTGCTCACTTCAGGATGCTGTGGATGCTATAAAATTACCATATTTCAAAAGGAAAAAAATACTGCACAAATTCATAGAGCTGAAAATAATAAATATATCTATCCGCAGTTAGTACAAATCCAACATCTCTGGTTCAGGGAGTTTTCCTCTGCAGGATCTGGGACAGTATATTGCCTTCTTCTCATACTCTTCCTTGGACATGAACATATGGTCATTGAGGGAGAAAGGACAATGAACTAAGTGAGCTTTTAATCTGACCTAGTCTCACTGCTCTCATATCCTACTGAATCCTACGGAAAGACAGGAAGATCCTCAGTATTCTGATTGTCACATAAAATGGTTAGCAATGCTTTGCTGTAGTAAACTCAAATCTTGTCTCACCAAGATATTGTGGCTCATCACCCTCCTCGCTCAGCTCATACTCAACACGAAATCCAGAGACTGTGTCAGAAGCAGAAACCCAGGAGACAACAAAGCTGTTGGATGTGATTTCAGTGACTGACTCTGATGTAGCAACCATAGGAGGAAGAAGAGTTGTCTCTCCTGAGACAGTGTTGCCTACAAGAGAGAAGACAGGAAAGCTTTAATTAACCATCACTACTTGTACGTTACCTGGGATGCACGAAACAAAGACTTAGGTGAAGGAGATTCTGCTTCCCTGCACGGCCCTGCTGTTCAACTTACTTGTCACTGGTGTGGTGCTGGTTGTGGTAAAATCAAAGCGGGTGACTTCTTTGTGGCCATATTGCTGAACACTGATGAGCTGTCCTTCATATATCACACCAGGCTTCAGGCCTGAGATGGTGTACGAGTTCTGGTAGCCAGGAACAGTGGCTTCCTTCCAAGGCCTTCCAGAGTTTTTCTGCAAGAACAAGGACAGTCAGACAGTAAGAGACTCCCTAGTTTGCAAGCAGGGGTATATAGTGATGAATCTGTTACAGGGATATATAATGATGAATCTGTTACATGCTTTCCAAGCACTCTGACATTCAAACACAGGTATGGCTGGAATGGCTAATGCACAAATGGAATCAAGTCAAAGGAGATGAGAAAAGTATGCCAAGAAGCAGGGCTAATGACATTTGGGGTGATTAAGTTTTACTGGGTTAAACTGAAAAACAATCCAGCTTTGAGCTTGCTGCCTTTAAAAGGAAAATTATTTGTAATATATAAACTAAACTCATTCCTTTATCAAAACCACAGTAAGACATGAAGGAATAGCCGGAAAATGTGTATTTGAAGGCTGTTCATAGTAACACTCTGAGCCATCATCTGAAAACAATATACAGAAACGTTCTTCCCACCTACCCTGTGTTTGAACTCTCTGGGAAGCTCTAAAGTAATGCTCCATCCTCTGAGGTTTGTACTCCAGCGCTTTAAAGTCCATTTCATTCAGGCCTTGATCCAAGATACACTGAAGTCAGTAAAAAGACTCTAGTGCCTTTAATGGCTTTGGATCAGGGCCTCTATTGTTCTTTTAATAACAGACAGCATTGAGGTACTAATGTTCTTAATCATTAAGTGGTCTTTTGTGAAGCTGCACTCATGGGATCTGTAACACAACTCATCTACCTTGGTTAAACTGAATCATTCCTCAAATATGAATGAGCCAATGAGCAGTGGTCAACCAGCTTTGGTTTAGACTTTAGAAAAGATGGGAGATGACTAATCCTATGCTAGCTCTTTATATCTGCATATCCTACTTATTTTTACCTCCTCATTAAATCTATCCCTATTTTCTTTGGGCATGCACATGGTACTAAAACAAAGTTTCTTAGGATGAATAAGCTTCCACAAGGATTTACATTACTTAAAGTGAGGAAGGATATAAACTTGTCTGCTTACTGTGCTAGTGCTTTGGTTAATAAGATACCTCATGAACACAGTGACCATTAAAGTTTGAGCAGGAAAACATCAAGTGTTTATACAGCACTTGTCTTTGATTCTCAGAGTAACTGTTGACCTCAGCAAAACAAGGACACTGAATTAGCAACTGAAGTTTGCTGAAATAGTGTCAGCCACTTCTTACAGACACCACAAAATGCCAAAAAATACAGTATTTTGGTGAACAAATGATGATGCATGCGGCACTCACCGGTCTCCAGCGCAAGATGTACTTGGTGATGTGAGATCGTTCAGGAGCATTCCACTGGATGGGGTGGGAGTTTGGCTGGTTTGTGCTCTCTGTGATGATCACCTGAACAGGCCCAGATGATCCTGGAAAAAATAATTGCTATTTTTAACATACTGGAGATGTTTTTCTTCTGCCTTCTTTGTGGAGCCATCAAAACGGAGGAAAGTTGCGTGACTCACGTACTATTACTAATACACAGGACATGAATGATATTGTCTTTCCACCCTTAATGCTTCATCACTACTTAAAAAACTGGTGACTTAGAATAGATTGGGGGGGCGGGGGGGGGAATTAACATCCCCTGTTTGGGTTAATTTCCTATGAGCTGTCAATGAAATAGAAAACTAGAGCAGTCCAGTATAGAAAAAAATGTACAAAGAAAAGCTGCATTGTTCAAAGAGAGGGAGCTCCTCAGCAACTAACTACTTTCATCAATTAGTATCTCCTGCAATGGCAGCAGAGAAACAGATGAGAAACGTCTGCCAAGTGCAGTCTAATCTTGTGGCATGGCAAACCCCTGATGTGCCATTGCATACGCCCTGCAAAGAGACCCTAGGCTTTTACTGTGGTGCTGATTTTCTTAATCAATTGATCTGAAACACTGAAATCAGGCCAAGAAACTGATGCAAATACAAAATCAGCAGTGTTCTAATGCTTAAGACAATTATCTGCATTTAGTTAGATCAGGCTTAGGCTCAGCTCCGCAAAGCTCCCCAGTGGAGAAGGAAAGGTTCTATGATCCCATGGTTCTCTTTTCACTCCCTCCTAGCCTTATTAGGGAGATGTCACTGAAGACTCAGCAGCAATGTCCTCATGTTAATTCTCAGCAAAGTCCAGCAAAGAGCACCCTGGAATCTGCAAGGAAGTGTCTCATTTTAGCCATTAAATACCTTCACTCTCCTACTTCCAACATTTCTAATTATAATTTATTTGGACAACTGTGTAACATATATACCTGCTTCATATTTAACCAAACTTCCAGGCAAACAAACCTGTGCCCACAGGCAGAAAATTTCAAAGCTCACCTAACCCCAAACCTACATTCAGAAGCATTAGATTTGGTTTATTTACACATTTTCATTCACTCCTGTGTCTAAAGAAGCCCAAAGGCCTGGTCTTCAGGCTGGAGGCATGAATATTTCACATAGCTCAGGAAGATGTTTGTTTAAGCAGTCTGTCAGGAGTCAGTGAGTTCAGCAAGCTTCAGTAAGAAACTCAAGAAAAAAAAGTTCAAAGAAGGCCTGCTTTCTGTTCTTGCCCTCCTTAGTTTGCTGCCCCAAAGAAAGGCAAGTCCACATAGTTCTGGCTGCCAAGTGTCCTTCTGCCTTGTCTGTGGCTCACTAGCTGGCAAAAGATAGAAATGCAGTCAGTTCACTGACAGCACTGCTGGGTACAGGTCAGGTTCAATAAGGTGCTGCAGCAAAGACCTTCTATATGATGTGAGTGAAGCCAGCTGCAGGGAAGAGGTACCTTATTTATGTGAAGCACGTAGTGGCTCTGCATGAACAGCAGGGGCACCTATATTAAAACCCTCTTTCTGAATGAGCTTCACTTTCCCCTTCTTAACTTACAGGGCACTTGGGGTATAAATATATTGCAGCTAATGAGTAGACAGGCTCTTCTTAACCTATCTTGATATAAAAGCAGAGAATCACCTCAGCATTGAAACTGCCATATCTGATCTTTCTGCAGTTCCTCCACATTTATGCTCAGAGATGGGCTGGGGAGCCAGTGACATAAGCACAGCCTTCTCCTCCTTGTGTTGAGCCCAAATACAGCCTTAATTAACAGCAAATTAAGACAGTGGCAGTTGCAACCTTAAACAGGAAAGTAGAAAGGTTCTCCTTATCACGTTCTGTTCAGGAAACTGTGATAGAACAAGGCAACAAGCAGGCATTGCCTGTCCCTATAAAGATTTCCTGGAACTGACTGGGCAAACAGAAGTCCAAATATTTAATTTCTTCAGGGCACTGATCAGGAAAAATGTTTCACTCCATGGTGGATTTTGCTTCTGTAGTGAGTGGAAATGGAAAGACTACAGATATTAGTTTTAAGCAATAGAAACTGAAGTTTGCAGGTGTGATATTGCTAAATACCATGAGGAAATGTAAACCCAAGTTGTGTGAACTGATAGTAATTCTCTAAATTAACTCTAGCCTCAGGAATAGCTGTTAACAGCCTCACGTCCTCTTTCTAATCATGACACTTATTTGTGCTTTGTGCTTGCCAAGGAAGAGAGGGAAATGCTTCTGTTTAAAAAGGAAACCTGAACAGGTTGAAAGGTGAAAAGTTTGCTTTCCTCAAGTATAACTCAGCAGATGAGTTGGGTTTCTTACCAGGATAGGTCTGCAGAGGCTGGCAATGCCATTCTCCAATACCACGACCATAGCAATAGCACTGGTATCTGACACCATGGACGTACTTCTCCCATGAATCTCCAATTTGGTAAAAGGTACGGGTCTCCGAATCCTGGCACTGATCTAAAGGCACAAAAGAGACAATTAACCACTGTACAATACAGAAACTGTAGTGAAAATCTATGCCAAATACAGAAGAGTAAATCATGAGACTTTTAGGCAAACAAATGTTTATTTGCAAGCATAATTACATAAAGAGAAAGTGGCAACAGAAATTGAATCTCAGATGAAAGTTCTTGATGTATCACTGCATGTGTTAAGTTAGCTACTAGGAAGCTAATTCAGCTGTGATGCATTTATTTCTTCAGATACTGTTAGGTACAAGCTGTCCACCTGGCAAACTTCCCAGGGAAGTCACTGGGGTGTTCCTTCAAGAAAGGATTTCGTCTGCACTATCAATTGTGGAGCCCAGTTCTGCTGCAGTCAACTAAGCCCATCTCTCATCCAAAGCTAAACCATGCTGCTCTCAAGGAAATCAATGGCAAAATTCCTACTGGCTTGAGCAGTACAATAAAAAACTTACTTATAAATAGGAACTCCCCCATTAGTTTTTAGCAGAGTCTTTCCTGGTTTACCATTGTATAAACCAAAGGAGGACAGATCAAATCCTGAAATCAGCTTAACTAGCGTAAACGCAACACAGTGCAAGCACTTGGGTACACTTTCTAGTCTGACTTATGCCTGTGTTTCTGGCTCATTGGAAACGTACAGTAAGAACTAGCATTATGCTTGCTTGGATAAACAGAAGCCTTTTTTAGAGTGAAACAACAAAATTGAACTGATTGTGCTTTTACAGATAGCTGAAATGATTCCCCCCTCCTCTTCCAAAGTAGTAATTTTCAAGAGCTTTACAATCCAAGTTTCTCCAGTAAACCTGTACAGATATTACTGTAAATAAATCAGATTTTCTTGGAAATATTTTGAAGTTCTCTTGAATTTAGTAATTGCAAGCCAAACCCCTAGGTCTTATCTTCCAATCAAGGTTCAACGGGGAAGGTGGGAGGCAGAAGAGATTAAATCTCCCCATTCCTGCAGAGAGCCATGATGGTTTTAGCTAACCTCCAGAGTGCTATTAACACATGTTCTCATCCTGAGCCTTCTCTTTGCCAGAATAAATGACAGCCAAAATAATCAATTTAGTCCAAAGTAATTTAATATATGCTGGTGCTCCTCTCTCAGTTCAATAAGGAGACCTAAAGATTTTTGGATAGAGAAAGAAAACTGATCCTAGCATCAGTGTCCAGCTGCATATTGTTTTATCAGCATTCAGTCTGAGAGCCCTGCCTGCTTGACCAACAGCTCAGGTACAAGAATTCAGCCAAATCACCCAGCCAAGGGCCGAAGTGCCCTGTTATCACAACTTTAAGAGGTATTTTGCCATGATCCATTACAACTGCATCATTACTGACTTCTTCTGTAGCATGTCTAATAACCTAAGCTTAGGTCCTTAAAACTACAAATGCCCTTTCACCTACCTTCCAGCATATCCAGTGGTACTTCTAGTTTTGCAGTTGTGCAGTTCAGGACAGAAAGTGGGCAAAGACTGGGCCGAAACACACAGACCAGTTTCACCATACCATAATCACTTTCTACATAGCCACAGAGTGCATTTGGCATGTGGGAACAGCTGGTGACTTACCAACAGGATCACATTTCCATCTCCCCCGGCCCTGGCCAAAGCATGTGCAGTTCAACATGTGCCCCTCATCATGACGCTTGTGGAAGGTCTGGTTCACATCATAGGTAATACCATCCACAATGCACTGGTCTGTTTGAGAAAGAGCAGAGACAGTTTGTCAGCAAGAGCTCTAAGTGTTAAGACAAAATCCTTCTGCTTGGTACATTGTTCCCTCCTCCTGATTAGCTTATAGAGACTGACCATGACAAGCTCCATTCAAGCGAAAGGGAGCCTTCCTACTATCTGTGATCATCACAGGTTAGTGCTGCACACACACCACTGCTCCCAATTTCATTTATCAGCAGTGTGCAAACAAGCAATGCTGGCAGAAAAGAGGTCTGTAGGGTGCAGTCCAAAGTACTGAATGTTACTCAAACTACAAGTCTGATTTTTCCTTTTGGCAGATTCCATATATAAAAGAAAATCTAAACCAGCACACTCT
>JAVHNF010065402.1:6176-20259 GCA_034783455.1 Micropsitta finschii
GAGAATTAGACATAAATAATGCCCAGCTGCTTCTACGTGTACTGCTCATCACTTTAATCAGGGAGCTAGCAATGTCTGTTCATTGATGTGTATATTTGAATTTGTAATACACATTTGCTGAACTGTGACACTGTGTGTAGCAGAAGACAAGACTGAAATGACACTTACTCTCCTTTAGCAGACAGCACACAAGACATACACGAGATTCCTACATGGTATTATTGACAATTACTATGCTAGATTATGAACCCAGCTTCAATTTCACAGCTACATGTGATAATGGAGTTCAGATAGAAAGAAGGCCCACCTTTAGGAAGCCAAAGCACCAGACCTGTCTGCAATAGGTTCTGTGGCATTTCCCAAATTTAATGGAAGTTTGAAAAGAGCATGAGTCACAGTTACACTGAATCCTCAAGACTGCTGCCTGCACAGTTTGCTTTCACAGAAAGGCTGTCTTCCATGTAATTACAGCCTACTGAAGAATTGTCATGCTCAGATTTACTTGTTTTATCTGTGTGTGGTATTGCCCATCTTCTTAAGTCATCATGTTCTATCATGAAGAAACCATCTGTGTTTATTTAAACAGTATATTTCACTGGAGCTATTTCTGTCACCTTATATGAGGAAGATGCCATGGCTTTGGTTCCAGTCCATCTGTCTCTGCCAGGAGCAAGGGATAACTAGTAACTTGCATTTTAAAAACAGGTGCAGAGTGGTAAAGGAAACAAACTGAAGGAAGGGGAAAAAATGAAGGAAAATTGAAGAGAAGCAGTATTTAGGGAGTGGAGGCCAGAGGCGAGGAGACAGCAAAGAAGGCACAGAGGTTGTCTTTGTCTGATAAAAGTAGGAAAGGTCAGTTCATTCCAGTTTTTGTGCCCACTGCTGCTGAACTGTGGAATAAACGTATAAAGCTTTCAAAACTTCCTCATTCAAGTAAACAAACACCAGATGAGAGAATCTCTTGTATTTGGTTTTCAGAAGCTGTCTGGTGTCCCCAGATTATCTTAACTATTTGGATACTATCTACACTCTTTAAGTAGCCCCCCAGACTCATGTGTTATTCTCTCATATAGCTATAGCATCAGTCAGACAGATTTTTTAACCCAAGTGGATTACTTTTAAGAATATTTGTCACTACAAATATTTTTTAAACACAGTGCCATCAGATGCCCATCAGCCTCACCTCTGTCCCTGGGAAGGAAGTGGAACAGCTCATCCTGGATGTCATCTCAAGGCATGTGGAGGAAAAGAAGGTTTTCAGGCGTAGTCAACATGGAATTACTGGGGGAAATCACTCTTGACCAATCTGGTAGCCTTCTAGGACGGAGTATCTGGCAGGATAGATGACGGGAGAGCAGTGGATACTATATATGTTGACTGCAGAAAAGCTTTTGACACTGTGTCCCATGACATCCTCACAGGTAAGCTCAGGGAGTGAGTACTAGATGAGTGGACAGTGAGGTGGATTGAGAACTGGACGAATGACAGAGCTCAGAGGGGGGCTGTAGTGGTTTAAGCATCGGTGTTATCAGCACCGTTCCTAGGCTGAAAGTCAAAAACACAGCGCTGCACCAGCTACTAAGAAGAAGAAGAAATGACTGCTACTGCTGAACCCAGGACAAAATCCTACTACATGTGGGGTGTTTTTTTTTTTTTGTTGCAGTTGCCAATATAATGTAAATATAAAAAGAAGTGCAGATTAGTTTTGGTTGTATTAACATTTTGACACTTGTACAGTCCAAGTCCATGCATTCTTTGACACTGGACTGACATGATGGGAGGGGCTATGAAGTGATATTTCTGATGTGAAGCTGCACAAGAATTAAACTAGGTTTAGAATTCCATGACCAGGTCTCCTCTGTTGACATGTGCAAGGCAAGCAGGGATGAGCCAACAAATGTTCCAGCTTTGTGGGGAATATCTTAGTTGCAGAGCTCTCTCATTATCCTTTTTTCTTTGAAAAGTTCATTGAAAGTAGCATATGCCTATGAACTCCTACAACAGCTACCTGAGAGAGAGGAGGTAGAAAGAGAGAGTGAAAGAGAGCACTATATATTCATGGTGTTTGCCTCTGCATATTTACCTTCTCTTCAAATGAGACTGATATGCTGTCTCTTGATTCCTGTTCATCAGCCCCAGGAAGCTGTGGCTGTGCAGCCCTGTGTGGCTTTCCCTGTTGGACCATGCCTCGAGTGGCAGGACAGAGCCACCAGAGTAGTATTTCAATGGGCTGTCCTTGGTGCCCTGCCAGCCAGCCAAGGTTTCTTGCCTTTACCTCCAGGAATTGTGCTACCTTGGAGGTGCAAACCAACTGGAAATCCTGCAGATAGGATCAGCAGAGATTTTTTAAATGCTGAAGAGAGAAGGGAGCTCACCCGCAGCGCAGATGAGCTGCAGTGAGCTCTGGCTGCCAGACCTGCCTGGCAGGCTGGGTTCAGCTCCCTGGTGAAGGAATGGCTCTAAAGGGTTAAACCAACTTTGTTCCCACTCTCTGGACATACTTTAGCTGTTGCTGGGGATCTAGTTGCCCAAGATAAAAAGATCACAAGCTGACATTGTTCTTAACTAGCATTTCTCTGTAATTCTCTAACTCAAAGCAGGCTTTGCTCACTTTTGTGCTCTCTTTACAAGCCACAATGATGATAGGATTTCTGAAATCAAAGCTGAGAGCTGAACCGAATTAAGAGAGAAAAAGCCACACTGCCTGGTTTGGAAGAGCAGAGGATAATTGCAAGGATCCTCCCAGCTGTTTTGGCAGTGGTGGTGGGGGAATGGTTTTCTTCTATCAAACCTGTTTTATTTTTATTGTAAAATAAGCATTTTCTGGGCATTGGATGACAGTTATTCACTCTGCCCCTCCAGGGATGAGGTCGCACCAACCGCACATCACAGAGGAAGGCAAAACTTTCCCATTTAGATTAAAACTTACATCAAACAAAGCGAACAACAATGAGGCAGCTTGGTGTTTGTTCCTTTCAAGACTGGCTCATGCTATTTCTCTAAACTCTAAGTTTGTATTAACACACTGGCTTTGAACTTTGATTTGCCAGGTAAATCCCAGTATGGCAATAAGGCTTTTTCCACAATCCTTTACCTCCTTCTTTGCAGGAAAACATGTTAGCTGGGGCAGGGTAATCCTTTCAATAACTCCAAGTACGGTATTACAAAAACCTAATTAAACAGGATCGTAAATTTATTGAAAAATGACTGGTTATTAGCTAAGGTTACTCACCCTTGCAGAACATAACAAAAAGAGTAATTAAATAAGCTTTTTGAAAAATAATATGAAATCAAGCCTAGAGGAACAGTTATCTTTTGGACCGATCTAAATTTAAACTGCACAGCTCTGCACACGGACAGTCTGATTGTAAAGTCAGAATGATGTGATTTCTTAGCTCCTTAGGGTTATCCTTCCTAAAAGTCTTCATCTAACACTGGAAACAATCAATCGAGCGCTACCAAAAGGTACATTAAAATCCAAAGCTTTCCATGAAGTTGCAGCTGCCCTACTAACAATTTTTCCTGCTTCACAAAGAGAAAGTAAAGCAGTTTAAATGCCACTTTAGGGTGACTGTTTTGCTAATGCTGATTAAGTAATGGTTACCATTTCACTTTTATTGTGCTTTTGTTAATTAACTCCCACAATTAAAGAAAACAGAAAGAGGAAATAGAGAGTCTTAAGTTATTAAATACTACACATCTGTGGAATCTGGTAAAGAAATACGGTCAAGAATCTGGTCAAGAAATACTTGATTTAGTACTTAATAGTTCTTTATTAAGCTTTGGGAACTGAAACAAATCTTTGACCTACATAGACAGGATAAACCTATTTCAAATATTGCTGGAGATAAATAAGGAAGGAGAAACACTGTCTGCATGTTAGACTTAAAATGATATGTGCAAAATCATGATCTGTTAAAGGCATTAGAAATATATACTCATCCTGGCTTATGATCAAGACATGTGACCTCTGATGGTACAGCAGGCTACCCAGCAGCAGCAGATCAGAAGCTGGCCTCACTGTCTCCTTGCCTGTTCGTTTTGTCCTGCAAGGGCAGCCGATTCTCATTGCTACTGGGGGTAAGTGAGAAAGCGGCTGTGTGGTGTCTTGTTGGCAGTAATTCTTATGGCTGTCCAGTGTGAGGCTTGAAGGGTTCAAGAGGACAACAGATTTGATTGGAATATGCTAGATAGAATTTATAGCTGTTATTGCTATTTAGCTACCAGTTGGCAGGCTCCTGTGCTTTCCATGCAGCTTGCTTGCCTCACTGTATATTAGAGTCTAGTGCTCATTAGTGGATGGTTGTTATTTTGCTTTCAGTGCTTGCTGTAGTGCTGTACTGCTGATCATCCTACTCTGCTGTGCCTGGGAACACTCTGATAACAGCAGTGGTGATGCTCCTGGGCTGGCAGATGGCCAGGGCATCGCTGATCTTTCTGTGCTGCTGTACTGGACAGGCTGTAACTCCAGTGTGAACTCAAGTCAAAGGGACTGTGACCTGTGGATGAGTTCATGTGGGAGCATGACACCCTGAAGCTTCTGTGTCTGTGAATATGTTCACCTCAAAGCAGGTATGTCTCTAAGCATCTGTGGCTGTGGATAAGTCCATGCAGCAGCAAGTACATTCTGAAGCATCACTGACTGTGCATGAGGCCATACTGGAGCGGGTTTACTTCTGAAGGGACTGTGGCTGCAGTCTGTAGGTAAGTCCAAGACAGAGCTGGGGCAAAAGGAAGATTTCATTTCAAAGTTAAACCCTATAAACTGTCCCAAAGGGACCACGGGTGGAGACTGTAATTGAAATGCCTTTAAACTGGTGTAACCCAGGGTCTGAGTTGCATGTTATGGGAATTACTATATCAGGAACCCCTTGTTGCTAGACAGGCTAAAAGCAAGGGGAGGAGTTCACTGCAGTGTTAAACTCTATAATTTGGTCCAAAGGGACCAGGGTTAGAGATTGTAATGGAAATACCTTTAAATTGTTGTAACCCATTATTTGAGTTGCATGTTAAAGGAATTACTATAGCAGGAACCACTGGAGACAATGGAGGACAAGCTTCACAAGAAGTAGTGGTAATGCAGCAGTGGCCTAACGTGAGCTGGCTTTGGTGCTCAGTAACTCCATGTGACACACAACCTCTCCTTTCCTGAGTGACCATCAGAACAAATAGAGCCCAAAGTTATGGACTAAATTAACTCAGTGGACATTTATAGGCATTTTACAGACATTTTACAGGGCTGGTCCATAGACTAAGAGAACGGAATAGTATATATGTATTATATAAAAGGATGGGAACAGAGGTAGCGTGTAGTGAGAATGTATTGAATAGTGTGGGAGTGAGTACAACATGAATAGTACAAACAGGGGGTGGAGAATGTGCTGGGTTTGGTTGGGATAGAGTTAATTTTCTCCAAGGTACCTAGAATGGGGAGAGTGCTTGATACTAATCTCTGAACAGGCAGCACTCACACGCAGAGCAGATGGACAGATGGACAGATGGGGCATCCCAGCCTGGGACAGGATCCATCACAGAGCAGATCCTGCCATGGACCGTACCTGGCTCACACCTGGGTTAGTGACGTCTTTGGCTGTCCATGCAATGTCCCTGCCCGGACTTGGTTAGAGTTTATTTCAGGTTTTCTGGTCCAGTGCAGGAGTTTATGAAGTCTAAAACAAGAGAGCAGAAATCTATTAAACACTTAAATAGAAAACCATTAATTATCTAAATTTCCTAATTATGCAACTTTTTCCCTTTTACTTTAATGAGTAGGCAGGTGTATTGGCCTGTTCATTATCCAGGCTGCCAAATCTTTATCTCTGCAGCTTCCCAGGAGCAAGGGTGTGACAGCAGTGTGATGCTATTTGAGTGCATGAAAGTGACCCCAGGCATATGTACGTTGTTGGCTCTAGCACTGTTTTGTTTTATTTTGTTTTCATGAAGGTTACATAGCATAAGCATTTTACTCCAGAAACATTTGAACAGCCGCCCAGTGGAACTGGCTTCTTTTACCAATATGAAAATGGATATTAAAAATTGTTCTTGGTTAGCTCATCCTGAACAGCCATGAGTGAAATTCTCTTCAGTATGTTTTTCCAGCTTTGTCCATGTCAGAAGGTACTCATTTATTCTTCAAAAAACAATGTTTATTTTCTATGTTTATTGTGAATTTTTAACTAAAAATGTTTCTGGTTTAGGCTGCAAGGCTAAGTGCTATCTGTACTCTGTATTATATGGATGTTTTTCTCTGACAAAAGTTAAAATCTACATCAGCTGACCTTTCTTGCACTCCACCTGGTTTTGACTATTAGTGATGACTGACATAGTAGAAAAGTGGTGAGGTTATTTTTTGCTCCTCCATGATATATAAAAATGTTCCCTTTGCATTAGAAGTCCAGGCCTAATCTGCCCTTGGAAATGAGACAGGTTGCTGTAGGAATGAAAAAACCTGAACACAGCAGATTTAGGAAACAAGAAAATGTTCTTATCCTACTGTGTTTGCAAATGCAAAGCTTGGCATGGGGGACAGCTATTCTTTAAAACCTAACACTGTGGAAATTGCACCATGTATAGTTTTCTGGTTCGTGTGTTGTTATTTGATTCAGCTATGCTCACATGTCCTTTTGTTCCATTTTTTCAGCAGAAGCAGTATGTGAACTGTGAAAATGTGTAAGAAGTTTCCAGGGCTAGTCCAAGTTTAGGTATAAGTTTTTAGCACTAATTTACTGATATTGTAACTATTACAGGTAAACAGATAGAAATGCCTGTAAAAATGCAGTCTGGAGTGCATGAGGCTAACCTGTGCTATTAATGCACCATTTTTAAACATGGAAGAGACAAAACTCTCACCATTCCTGCATACAAGCATACATTGTAAAGTTAACTGTTTACATATCTTTCTTAGGTCAATGATAATCCACAAGATTAGAATATTAAAGTATAAATGCCAATTAAAAAAAATAAAAGTTGTGTGTTTGGTTTTTTTTTCCCTAGCCTGTTTGGAATATGCATGTTACATTGACTCTCAGTTAGAGTTTTTTGAGCTTACGAAATGTTTCAGACCTCATTACCATGTGCATTTATATGCAAAATGCAGCCCATGAAAGTATTTGAGATAAAAGCCATCAGGACTCAGAAAACAATTCACAGATTCGAAAAGCTGGTGCCCATAAGCAACCATTCTGGTGGTCTGACGTGACCTCTTGTAAGCACAGGCTGCAGATTTCTTTCCTCCTAAAAGCGCAGGCACAGACATACATGGGCCCAGATCTCACTGCAAAGACCTGAGCAGTGATGAGTCTACTGCCTCTAGTAAGTCAGGCCAAGTTTAGTTACTTCCTTACTGGCGGTCACCGGTTCTTATGTTGTGATAAGAGCAAGGAAGCCTTCAGCTTTCCTAAGCTGTCTGTGAGCAGCATTAAATGGTCTCCCCACTCTCAGGTACCTTTGCTGTGGGTAACTCAACCACAGCTGAGTCCTCCTTGCATCTTCTTCATTCCAACCAGTCTGCCGTGAGCATACCTTGTCACTGCCTGCATTGCTTCTGTATCTGCCCTGCTGCCCACACCATTGCACTACATTGCATTGCAGTGCATTGCATTGGTAAAAATGTTAGCATAGCAGAGATCATAACAGAGTCAGATTTTTAATCTCAGGCATGCCCATTTATTTCTGTATAAATATTTGTGTTAAAATTTAGTGTAGCACCAAACCAAACACTTGGGAGAAATTCAGATAAACTGCGTCAGTCAACATGGTTGCCTTTATCAACAAGAAATGTCACCTTCTCCAAAACAGGAATGGTTTGTTTGATAAGATGTGCTCCATGAAACCATACGTGCCTGTGCTGGTTCTGTATTACTTTCATAATTTTATTTTTCTTTCTTTCTTTTTTTTTTTTTTTTTAAGAAAGAATATGTTCCATTATTTTGCTTGGGTAGAGAAGAAATGCTGCAATCCTGGGTAGATCCTCTCCTCCTTTTTCAGTCTTGGAAAAGTAAGAATGTATCAAAGCCAGGGAAAATGCCAATGCATTTACTCCTAAAGTATTAATTTCAGCAATTCCCCAGCCTTTAGGACCTTTTGGGGTAAGTTATTTGGTCTTTTTGTTTAAAGAACATTTAATTTTAGTCGATTCTAGCTGGAATCCTCCATGAAAGATGATTAGCTTTTCAGTGCGTGTATGCCCTATGAGTTGAATCAGTTCTCCCACTTTGTGCTGAAGGGAAAAGCATCTATTAAATATCCACAGACCCTTTGTTTGAGCTCCTTTTCTTCCTAACACATTTCATACACTTATTAGTCTGATGACTGAATTTTTAGCAATTTCTTTCCCTTTTGTCTGTTTTATCTTTTGGCTCCAATTTCAGTTTGTACCTCACATATTGCTATTAACTTTCCTTTTATATTCAAATGCAAATGACTCATTTCTGCTGTTCTGTTCAGATCTTTTTGTAACAGGGATGGTTTTGTGGCCAGAATAACTGTTTTTCTCTTCTCTCTCCAGATCGTCAGTCTGGGTGCATCCAGTAGTATGTCCTTGAGCAATTTCCAGCTTTTGCTAATATTTCCCACTTCAAATGATGTACATTGCAATGGCAATGAATCAGGAACTGACAGACACAATTAAAACCAGTGTTCAGCCCGCCTCAAATTTGTAGAAGAAGTAATGGAATAAACAATGTCAGAATAATTTAATACTGAGAGGAGTAATTGAATTAAAGCCCTTTTGTGTACGTAATGTCAAAATGCATAAAAGAAAGCAAGAAACCCATACGTGGAAAGGAAATACAAATTTTCAACAAAATCAGTTTCAGAACATGCAGTTTTCCTACAAATTTGCCTGTTTTGTAAATGCAGACAATTGCGCTCTTTCATAAGACACAACTGATGGCTAGATGCTCACCCTCTGATAGAGTTAAAGCACAATGTTCAGTCTGTATTGCTGTGTCTGGGTTTTAGTACCCAAACGTCTTGGAAGAACCTGCTTTTAGGATACAGTGACTTACCTCTGGAACTGGCTTATCCAATGAACTTCAATGAACTTCGTTGTGCTTTATGTAATTTTACTTTACTCTCAAGAGCCAGCTCAGTTTAGGTGCCTATGACTGGCCGAGAGGAGTGCCATCTGTGGAGAGTGCTGCAGTGGAAGGTGGCATATGACCACTGGTGCTGGGGACTGCCAAGACACATGGTGCCTGAGCACAACACCAAGCTCACAGCCTGGCTGTGAAGCAGCTTGTTGTGAGCTCTCCAGATTCCCAAGGAATCACTCCCCAGGTCTGGAGGAGCTGAGAAGCATTGGGACCCATAAAAGTGAGGATAAAGCTTGGCAGGAACCTTTGCTGCAGCTGAACTGAGGCTTAGGGATGTCACTGATGCCATTGATATTGGGCCAGGGACCCAGGGAGACATATAGCATCCATAAAGCTGCCACTTTGGTCCTCAAGGCAGCCTCTCAGCACTGGGCTGTGGTTAGGCTGGCACCATTAAAAAATGTAGGCTATTGAAATATTTCATAATTATTTGTAACATAGCAGGCTCTCTCATCTCAGTATCCAGAATCCCAGTTCCAGCCTGAGAAGGGACATGAGGAATAGTCTTCATTTCCTCAAGGATGTCCCTCCACATCACACATATTGGCCGCCTGAGGTGCATACAGCCACACATAGGATGTTTATCTGGGAACGTCACCTTTCCCTTGTAGCCAACCTCAGCACAGCAATAGCACTGTAGGCTGAGGTGTGGGAAACCACCCCAAACGCACGCCTCAAAGTCTCCACCAGATTCCCACTAGTACCCAATTGACACATAAATTTTTACTTCCCTGTGGAAGTAAAGATATTTTTCATCAACTGTGTTCCCTTTGGTTAGAAGAAGGTGAATATCTTCATAGAGGCAAAGGTGATGTCTTGCTGAAAAGAGACCAAATAGGAGGAATGGAGATAAACATGACTAGGAAGGAGAATATACCTAGATTATTATAGAGCAGGGGACGTTCTATAGCTAGACTAGGGGCTGGATGCTGTGAAGCAGTTTGGGTGGAAAAGACTCTAGTCTGAGGTAAATACAGATCAGAAATTATGGATTAGAGCTGATAACACCATGCACAAAAAAGAACAGAAATATTACAGAGGTTCTCGGAAGCAAACTGTAATATTACTTTTGCAAAACCTTTGGAAATGTCCATGTATGTGAGGAGTGTTTGTGGTTAGAGTCATATTAATAGGGGCTTTTTTCCCTCTTGCAATTTATACTTCAGTGGATATCTCTGACTTTTTTCCCCTATTGCTTCATTTTAATACTACTACTGAGATTAATCTGGCCTCATTTCTTTTAACATAGGCTGTTATCTGTCTAATTTTTACACCAGTCTTTCCATACATAATTATTGATGTTTGATAGCTAGCTTTTTAGAGTTATGCATTCCTTTCTACAGCATTATGAATCTGATGATGTAAAAAATTATTAAAAATAAAATTGGATTGAACAGATTTAATGATTTTATTAACTTTCCTTACATATTTTTTTTGTGTTCAAGCATTCAGTTATGGTGAATTTAACTCTATATAATTAAAATAGTTTACTATGTACAAAAGAAATGCCACAATCTTTAGTGTAATGCACATAATCCATCCTGTTTTCTGGTAAAGTGTGGGACAGAAAACCATAGCAAAGTGGATAATTTTATTAACATACCAAGCATATGGATGGAAAATGGGAACACATGCTTCCAGGACCCTCTGAAAATTTTCCCTGTATCTTGTGAAGAAGTTGCAGGCAACCTTCCCTCTCCTTGCTCTCCTCCTCTGTTTTTAGGGAAATTTTAAGGCATGCCAAACCAGAAATGCATACTGTACACTGTCAAAAGACAGTACCAATTTCACAAATGGCAGGCACTTTGTTTTCAGGTTTTCCTAATACTTTAAGAACCAGAGACTACATTAAATACTATGCGCAGCTTGTGGCTACAAGCCAAAAGGAAGCCCACATGACATTTAGTGCCCTTGTCTGCAAACTGATAAGAGAGTCTGTATTCTCTAAACTCTTTAAGTGCTCACTGTCAATCTGGAATTTGGTAACTGCAGCCTGAACAACTTCTGTTATTTAAAAACGCACACTTAGCTCTAAGAGGTTTCCAAGCACTTTAATGCTGGGGTATTTGAACAGAGTAATAGGGTGCTTTTAAAAAAGCTTTTTGTTTTGCAACTTTATGTTCTTCATCTTGTTCAAATATTATTTACTTTAGAATCCATCTGATAGACTCATAAAGTTAAACATGCTACTCAATAAAATGGGACAGGGCTCTGACAAGCCTCAGGAAACTTTAAAAATGTTTGAAGTGTTTAGACTTTATTATATCACAAAGTAAATTTTGCACAGTTTGAGTGTGTGCTCTGAGATCACATAAAAATGCTAGACAGAATTATTCCTACCCAGTCATTTGACCTACCCAGACCTGCCAGTTTGTAATGTCATACTAATAAGCCTGTGTGTTTTTTCCTGCCTAGGAGCTCCAGGGTTGTTATAACTCTGCATAGAACTGCTGTAATTTCTCTGCAGGATAATCCCAAATATCACTGTAGCAGGGTCTTAGTCCATCCCAGATAGGATCTAAATCACCAGGTCTTTGTCTTGCTTATAGATATGCAAGTACATCTCTTAACTCACTACAGGCACTCCTACATCTTGTCTGCAATGAAGTCATGCTCGCTTAGCTCTTTCCATCAGCTCTTGCGGAGCTGCTGCAGGGAGGGAGGATCACATTTGTTTAGTAAGAATCTGCACAGAATCGCACTGCATCCCTAGTTCTTTTCATTAACAAACATTTAAGTGAAACGTTCTGTGCCCATGGGTGGACTGAGGATCTTCCACCATCTTCCACCGAATTAATAGAAAACTGAATTTCCAAGAAAACAGACTAATTCTGTGCCTGATCTCTGCAGGAAGAAGAAAATCTACAGCTAAAAATGAAAATAAGGCACTGTCTGGGGCAGAAAAGAATGCATTCTTCAATGCAATTCCTAAATTCCTAAATCTTACAGCTTCCCATGAGAAAGCTGTAATGAGCATGCTTTGTACCTCTGTTTTTATCTGCAGAGGGTCACCTGTCAGCAAACTCAACTTCCTTCCCCTGTCCCACACCAGTGAGACTGGGAGTAATTCCTCTATCTTAACATTAGCACCTATTGGAATCGCATAAAATGGAAGAAGATTCAAAATTATTTTGCCTCCACTGTATTAGCATCCAGTGCAGAGTCTCAAAGATGAAATCCATATACCAAAGTGCATCAAATGGTGCTAACATAACATAACTCCCACTTGGCTCCACATGGCCAATTGCTGGCTCCAGCTGCAAACCTCTACACTTCAGGGAGGTGGGGAGCTTCACCCCAATGGATGAACCTTTTCTTATTTGTTATAAAACTTAAAATGCCTTGTAAATTTCAAAAGTGCCAAGGCAAGTTAATTTGATTATATTTAAAAAGATATTTGGGTAGGTTGGACAGCTATAAATCTGAATTTCATATCATGGAAACCTTATGCTAGATTCAATTGCAAAAATAAATATCCAGAGCTGTTATTCTGTTTTAATACAATAAAACTTGAATTTTCCAGTTAAGAACAAAACTATATAACAAAAACAATATCTATGAAAGTATTTAGGGTTTCTGCAGCTGAAAACAACTCAGTATACCAGGGCTGTAAAGCAAGGAGACCTAACATGACCTAACATGACCTGAATGTAAGGAAGAGCAGTGAAAAGATCAGAAAGGGGGTTTCAAATCTAAGTATAGCACTGATCATGCCACTTCTTCAAAGCCCTTTCCAGATGTGGTGACTTCACAGGGTGCAAAAAAGAGCCAGAAAAAGATTTCTGAGATTGAGACAATGCCTTATGGTGCGGTGCTTTAAACTGCTCCTTCTGGCTGGTTATTCAGACAAAAGGCAGAGATCATTTTGTCAAATTACATTCATAGGATATTCAAGGGCTCTTCAAAATCAAAGAAAGGCACTCAAAGGGGAGAGGGAGACACAGATTTGTATCTGTGCAGATGATCATATTGTAGAACAGACTTTCAAGATGGATAGGGTATTCCTATGTCTTGATGCCTTCTGAACATCAGAAATAAAGGCAGTAAATGTTAACACTGAGTGTAAACTTAGAACAACCTACCCATGTACCACTAGATACAGTAATCGGATGGCCCACTTGCATGCAAACATCATTTCTGAAGTGGATTGAAGGGTGGGATATTGTAGACGGAGAGATGAGATAACATGGTTATCTCAAGGGGAAAAGAGAGAGCAGGAGCTAGTTAGGTTAGAAGGGAGACTCATATTGAACTAAATCATCTGAGATTTGTAAATCCAGTAACATTCCACCAGTTTAAAAAATTTTATATCTTTTTCTTGAGAGCCAGGATAGAAGGGTGAAGATTTAAGAAGAGCTGTTGCATGAGGGAAGCTCTCCTCCTGCAAAGAGGTCTATCCATTGTCTGTGTGAGTTCACCCCACTGTACATTGGCTGTAACCTTGCCCCTGGGTGGTTTCTAACAGGTCAGGCATGGGGTGAAGCATGCTGTCTCCAGGGAGGAATGGCTGTGGGATAGAGGATGCTGATGGCCTATTGGCCCTTTGAGGGCCTTTTGTGCGGTTAGGTTTTGTGCTGCTGCTCAGGCAGAGTTAAGCCATTTCACACATCCAACAGTAGCTTTGAGGCTTTGAAGCTTCGAAATTTGCAGTCTCTATTTCAGACCTGGTGAAGAGCTCGCATGCCCAAGCTTTTTCTAACTAAATCAGCTCCTCTAATAAAACACATGATTTCTCCCTACAAACATCACCTTGCTTGTATCTAGCTCATTAAAGTGTGTATTATGTGAGGATGTGTATTCTATACAAAAATTTGATTAAAGACACCAGGTTTTCTTTCTCTTTTTGTACATTCTGTTGTTTGGGGGCTTGTTTTGGTTTTATGTTTGAGTCTGGGGTTTCTTTGGTGTTGTTTTTTTTTGTGCTTTGTGGTTGTTGGTTTTGGTTGGTTGAGGTTTCTGTTGTTTGATTGTTGGTTTTGTTGCAGACC
>JAVHNF010065405.1:63364-74084 GCA_034783455.1 Micropsitta finschii
TAAACCAGTGTGTTTGGTTGTTTTTTTGTTTCTTGTTTTTTGGGTTTGACTGATTGTTTTTCATTTAGGTATGCTTAGTTTTAGCATAACTAGAGTATTTCCTCTGTCTCCTGAACTAGGATGGCAGGATAACCACAGCCATGCCTGTCCCTGTGGAGCAAGTGGCCTTTTTGGCTACCCCCATAGGGTCAAACTGGTGTGGGCTTACATGGAAAGAGAAAAGACCCAGGAGGTGCCAACCTCTTCCCAGCTCACACTCCTTGGTAGAGCAATCAACAGTGCCAACACCTAAGGGCTGATACAACAGTAATAATGCCCAATTTGACAGCCTTTGGGTGTTGTATAGAAAGGAGCCGTCTTAGAAATGCCCAGCTTTATCACACAACATCACTTGGGGTGCCCAAGCATCCCACGCCAGGATAGGATGAGTTAACCTGCCTTGTGTAAAGCAACAAATCCCCAACCTTCAGCACAAACTTCCCTCAGCAGTGATCAATAGATCCCCAGACCACGCTGACATAACCTTGTCATGTCTCAACAAGGGTACAGCAGCTAAAAAGGCTCAGTGAGGAACAGCATCACTCGTGCCCCCACACCTCCAACAAGCTGGCCAGTGACTGTCAATGGCCCCTCAGTCCTGACAACGGCAAACCTCGAGCATCCTTGAGACCGCAATGCAGGTGATCGTCATCCAGGTAGTGACAAGCAGCAAGAGCAGCACCATGATACCAAGGAGATCAAGTGGGGCAGGGCAGGAGGGTGCCAGCGGCAGGCACCAATAGCTCCACATATGCCCCTATGCCTCCGCAGTCCCCCTCCCCTCCTTCCAACATCCTTTCCACAGGGATGCTGCCAGCGCCAGGTTTGTTATGAAGTACCTGCTGCACCAAATTGAGCCCAACAGCAAGTGGTTATAAAGGAAAATTACATTAATTTGTGTAAAAGTGTAATAAAAAAGGAAAAGGCAGCAGGGCTATTTTTCTTGCTTTCAGAGGAACTCAGGTTTGGCAGCTTATGATTTTACAGGGAGCACTGGCCAGCTAGAGGCTTCTCTCCTTTCTCACAGCACTCAAACTGCTACACCAGAGCGTGATGCTTAATGATGCTGCGTGACATGGATAATACCCCAGGGATTGCCCAGCTGCTCCGGACAGCCCCCGAGGTTTGGGAAGTGATTGGTATTTATGTACTGGTTAAAGGAATCTTTACAGGCAGAGAAAAATAACTGGTTTTGACTTAAATAGCTTATTCAAATAGCTGGCTTCTATGGGGCTTGGTAACGATTGCTCTCCTTTTGCCATCTACCTGGGGACCAGACCTATGCTGGCACATCCATGCCATTACTTAAACCACACATGCAAGATCTCAGTTACTCAGACCCTGGACAGATTGCGAGGGTTTATCCACTTGACTTAAAGCTCCATGGGTCAGCAATGTTATTTGAGAGCCATAAGCAAGCCCTCTATAGCCATGGTGGCTTGCTCCAGCTGGTGGTACAGCCCCTGGGTGTCCATGAGCAGCACTCTCCTTCCTGGGGCAAAGCTGTTAGACATGAGCCAACAGCCAGAGGTAGCCCAAGATTCCAAAACCCTGGAAAAAGCAGAGGTATTTTGGAAAAATGAAGATGCCTCCTGACAAATCACCACCACCACCACCAAGATTTCTCCCTCTTAACACACCCTAGCACTGGCTGTAGGGAAAGGAAGGATGGTGCAACAAGCAACCCACAGCATCCCTCCTGCTGACTACTGAATGAAGCCACCTCAGTGAATTACAGCAGATAAAAAGGGTTTTTCTTTAAAATCCCAAAAATACAGCTGTCATCCCCAAATGAGGATCTCCTGAAGGGACACATACACAAGCCCACCATTGCTGTAAGCCCAGAACGTCACTGTTTCAGTACTGTTTGATTCAGAATGAAACTGTCCTGGGCAGACAACACCCAAACGTCCCCTCCTTACAGATCAGTCTTGCTTTTAACAATGAGCAAACTCTTTGCACCCAAACCAAGAACCCACACGATCCATCATTCCCCTTCTTGGGCAAGCAAGCGACTTCAAGCAAATCTATAAAGGCTCTTTAACTATTTGCATGATACTTCATACTTCTGCTGGTGGTTTAATAAGAAACAAGGATTCCCACGTGACTCCAACCTGAATTTAGAAAGAGAACATTTGGGAAGGGAGAGAGCTGCTTTGTCTCAGTTGTGGTGTCTGGTCAAAAAAAGGAACTGCTGGGTCCTGCCCTCTTCTGCTCCCATCCCTGCATTGAGGCCAACCACAGGAGCCTTCCCACAGTGCAGCCAGCATTATGCATGGTAGCTGCACTGGGGGCCCTCCCCAAGATGGGGATGCTCTGGCTGGGTTGTGATGCATAAGAACACCCTCATCCACTGGGAACCTTGACCTGATTTCAGAGAAACTCATGTTTTGCTCACAGAGCTTTGTCTCGACATCTAGTTCCTATAAGGGTTGGTTCCCCAGACTCAGGCCAATTACCAAGAAAACTGTCTCATTTTTGGCAGCAGATCAAGGTCTTGGACTCATCACTTTGCTCCTTGGATCCTCAGTTTCCTTTCTCTCAAGTTGTGCTGGTAACGTCTCACCCTCACATAACTAATGCTTGCAAGTTACCTTTTACCTTAATGCACCCTTCCGTCCAAAGATGCCACTTGTGCTACTGTCCAGCACAACAGTAAAGCATCATATGTTGCATCAAATTCCAATGAGGAAAGCGCTTTCTGAACTAGATATTCAAGGACATCTTCCCAAGCACTAAGCATCTTAAGGAAAGGAGTACCCCATCGGAGACACTGAACACACTGGGGTCTGTTTGCACTATGGGGCCAGCAGCACAGGGTTGATCTTGTGAATAGATCTGCCTAAAAATCAAGGGAGATAAGCTCGACGGATCATCCCAACAGGTGAAGGCAAGAGAAATGTCAGATGAAGCTGCAACACATGGGATCTTGTAATAAATGAAGATAAAGCTGCTGTAGAAGCTCCCGCTGCATCCTTCCTCCCCCAAAACCACAGGCACCTACTAAACCAACTCAAATAAAGTTATAATAAAGCTGTTACAAATGACTGAAAGCTTAAGGCTTTCCTTGCAAATCAGATATGAACTTACGAGCTTTAACGCATTTGTGTTAACTTCAGTCAATAAAACCAGTTCCCTTTAAAAGGGCAGAAACTATTCACTGGCAAAGATCTGCAAGACCATCTCTGAGATTGTATTTTCTTGCAGGATGGGGGAGAACTGTTATCTGGGGGAGCTTTAAGGGGGTGGTTTTTATCCTTCTGCCCCCATTTAAACAATGCATTTCCTTATGCCCTACTTGACTGCACACCAGATCTTGATATGAAGCATCAGAAGCCAGTCCCTGCCAGAAAGGCAGATACTATATATGGCCAAAGGTCTGATTTGGCACTGAGCAAGCCCTGAAATATTAGTTTTAAATTGGCATCTATTTTCAGACATGCCTCTACGCTGCTGAAAGAGAATTAATGTCATGCTGTTGGTGCATTTTGCTAGCTCCAGCTCAGTGCCAGAGCCATGAAACTGAAGAAAAGCCTCTAAAGTTAGTGCGAGTCTGAAGTAAATGAGCCCAGAGCCAGAGGCTCTGATTTCTGCCAAGAAAGATAAAAAATTGCAGTGCAGATCTGTTCAAATTATAATGTCCACTTCTCCCAGCATCCTCTGGCTGGGGAGGATGTTGCGGATCAGTCCCTGGCTCTCCCGTGTCTCACCCAGCAGCATCAGGACCTGCTGTGTTATGCTGGGGCCAGCTAGAAGCTATTTATTAGTTAACAGTGCTAAGACAAACACCAGCTCCTTGGTTTTCACTAAGAGCCCAAGGGGAAGCAAAACCGTAGCTCTTTTCTTTTCTTTTCTCACAGGGGTGAGAAGTGCCTCAAACTTCCTTGGGGGCAATCTCACCTTCATCTCAGTGCTATTTGCAATCCAGCTGTACAGACCCCAGTTCCAACCTGCCTTATTCCATGCAGCATCATTACAAGTCCTGGAGTCCTCACCAGACAAATCACTCCCTTGACCAAAGCCTTGACCATTGCAGCGTGCACACACTGCCCACCACAGAAGAGGACTTCCCATGGGTTCATCTCTGCTTCTAGCCCCACACTCATGCAAAGCCCCTGGAAATCTATAATCTTCTTAATAATCCAAGCAGGCTGCTATTAGTCACCAACCTTCACTAGCAAGTGAGGGTGCTTTTAAAAGCATGCCGTCTTTAGGTAGCCTGTTCCCATCTCCTGAGCATATGGCTTTGGGACAAAGCCTTGCCCCTGGAAGTGGTGGCAGCATCATGAAAGACCAGGACTGTTTTATTCAAGTGCTTAACCAACTTTGTGACAGGTTGCTGCTGTTTCAGGGCAAACTTGGGAGGGGAGAAAAAGTGTTTGAGCTCAAAATCTGTACTTCTGTTGTAGGAAAAAGGCCTATTACAGGCTCCTGACCTTCCCTAAGGAGCTAGCTTTTAGGGACAAGACACCTCTCACCCCTAAGCAGAGTCATTAACCCCTCCATTAATCTGCCAACAGGGACCAGTTGTGACAAATGCTTTTACAACCAGTTCAGGCTGGGGAGGACCACAGGAGAGCAAAGCTCATCGGACATAGGAAGCAGATCAGCTATGGCACAACAATAATTTCTGGTCACTACATCCATAAACTGGAATTGAACTGGCGACCTCCACCAAGCACTTTAGTCCCCAGAGCCCCCCAGTTCCCCTCTATAAAAGCTCTTATTTTAACCACTCACTCCGCTCACGTCTCAGCCCTTCCTCTCCCTGTCACTTTACGTCCCAGCATTGACATATGGTTGAACCGATATCCTTCCTCCGTTTCCTTTCTCGTTGCTAAATGTCCAGTAGGATTGCACAAAGGCACCCAACAGGAAAGGTCAAGCTGAGTTTCATGCCTGAGGTCTAGGATTACATCAAATTCTTAACGTTCAGCTGTCCTTAGCATCGAGCAAGCACTTCCCGGTTTCAGCCTAGTCATAGCCAAAGCAACGGAATCATTTTCACTTGGGTTTGCTCTACTCTTGCCTTTAAAAACCCCACCAGATCTCTCCCACATCCCTATAGGAACCAGGCTGAGTCTCAGCTCACTGGGGTTGTGCATACGGAGACCTACAGAGCTGCCCAAGGCAAAATTAAGACTCACTAAAACTTCACACCTCAAGTTTGCAATTTGCTAACATATTATTGACTAAATAAATAAGTCTGGGAAAGCTCTGAACGTTTTCAAGCAGTTAAAGGGCTGGCTCAGATTCTGAAGACTTTCAATTGAAGTCAGCATTGAATAAAGAAAACAAATGGAAAAACCTCTCCTAAAAAACCACAAGCTTTTGAGGAAAATGTTTGAGAGATCTGACATGAAGGGATTTAATCAAAGTCAACGCAGTAATAACACTCTGAAGTTATTGATATGCTTAAGTGGCTCCCAGGTATTTCACAAACATTAACGAGATTATCTGTACAATCCGTTCATGGAATTTTCTATGTCTCTGAGTTTGGGCCTTGGATTCAAACTTCCAGATGTCACAAAACCTCAACTAAACCCTACAATTCAGCTCAAGTCTCCAATGAACGCCTTACCCACAGGTAAGCCCCTTTCAAGTGAGCTGAGCCAGAGGCAAGGTGCTTCAACTTGCACCAACTGACTTTTCCCTAGGTTGAGACCTTGCTATGTCCACACTTATCTTGTTGACTGAGGCCTCCACAAAACACTTATCACAGTGGTCCCGAAGCAGAAATAAAGTGATATTGCACCAGCAACACCCATTGCACTTCATTTCTCTACCTGCTCCCCCAGACATCCCAGCAGGAGGTGTTCCCCTCCCCACCTTCCAAAGGGCTCTGTATCCTACTGCAGGAGCTGAGCGCTATTATTTAACCTGGACTGACTTCTCACAGGAGCAATTAAAGTCTTTAAGATCTTAGCTGCATTTCTCCAGGAGTCTTCTCATTAAAATAGTTACTCAGATGTTCCTGAGCCCAAAAGCATTAAGGTGTAAAGGAAACAACTGACTGCTTCTTTTTTCCTTCCAGGACAAGTCAGGTATTTAACACAACTAAAGCTACTGCTATGGCTACTCATGATAAAAAGAGTATAATCTAAGCAGGATTACCATTTTGGTTTATATCAGGTACTAATTAAACCATCTCCAACCCTGCGATGAAGCCACTTGCTCACTGGCTTCTCTTTTGACATAGGCCGAGCCCAAATTACATCTCTCCTGCCACTGTTGGCTGAGCAAGTTGGCAGCAGTTGGCTGAGCAAAGCCAATACAACAAAATGCTGGAGAGGACCCAAAAAATTCAGCCTTGGTAAGGAAAACATGGGTGTCACCCCTCTCCCCTTCAGCTACCTGGCAGAAATGGGCAGTTCCAGAAGGTACATGTTTTTTGGCAGGGTTCAAGCAGCTGAGATAGTAAAGGTCTCCCATAGCAGTAGGGAAGAGGAAGCTACATATGGAAAATTTCATTTCTGTAAGAGGTTTTCATGCTAAGTACTAGGAATAGGATAAAGGGCATCAAATCAGAAAACTACGGGACTAAAGAATGCTCTAAAAATATAAAACCAGTGTTAGTGTAACATTAAAGCTCCGGTGGACAAGCTTAAACAGCTTGCAAGACAAAACAAGGATGCACAACCACTGAGGTGAATGCACAGCATCTGTCAGAGAAGAACCTCCCCGAAACAAAGGTCCAGGCTCTATCCTCTCTGCAAGCTGCAGACCCATCCTCAGAGAAAAGCCTTACATACCCCCTGACCTTGGATGCACTGCATTGCCAAAGAGGAGGGTTCAGGGTGAGCAATGCAGGAATGATTTTCCCTTATCTTCACTGTAGAAGAGATTATTCCTCCCCTGTGTGGAGCAGTTTAAGTAATGAAGACTGGGGAGAACAAGATACAGCATATACACTGTGTTTTAATAGCTGTACACAGGGCACTCTGCATCTGCTTGCACTCCAAGGCAATATTGGTGGACTCTCTGGCCAAGGCTGTATGGACACTACAAGTCTCAGTTTCACCACCATCTCCTTGCTATTGAAGCTGCGTTGCAGCTTGGAATATTATTACAGGAAGATCTAATAATTCTCTATCCTACAGTAATTATGCCTGGCAAAGCTGGTCTTATTTCAGAGGTGACTAGCCCTTAAAAGAAGGTGCTGTCCTCACTACAAATCAATGACCAACAGATACCTGAAGCAACTAGACTGGGAAAAGCCCTGGCTGCAAAAGTAGTGCTAGGGCTGTTCTTTCCATGGCTGGGCATTTCAAACTTGCTTATGCAAACACGAACAGGTGGGAGTTGTCAGAAATGGTCAACAGAGCATCACTTGTCAAGCAGCAGCAGATGCTTGTATTACTCAGGCATTGAAAATAGGAATAGGTATATTGACAATGCCTGAGCATCCCACAGGTGGTTGCTGAAGAACCAACGCTATGCATCACTTGAACCAAACAAACAGGATAGTAATTAAGCTACAGATTTTGTTAATATTTTCTTTAAAGTAGTTCACCAATATCCTGAACCTAATTCTGCTCTCAGTCACCTAAAACCCCTGGGGGAGGAGCCATATAACCTTGCATAGAGGGCTATGAAAGCACTAGGAAGGCAAGGACATGGAAAGAGCTATAGAAAAATAAAAGCTCTTACATCTTTCGTGGAGAAAGCCTGCATGGAAAATAAAAATAAAGACTTTGTGGTAAACACAGGTTGGCGAGATTGAGTGTTATTACTTAAACAATGGGCCTAAATCCTGGAATGCGCTGAGCACATCTTTAGCCTTTCCCAGCTCCTCCAGCCGCTGTCGGGAACCAAGGAGGATGTGCTTCACACAAAGAGAAGACACAGTTTAGACTTGTCGAAAGTTTTTCAGTTTAAGCTCTCCCCCCAGCTGATAATTTAGGTTTTGACTGAAAAAATACAATGAGAGTGAAGGAAAGCTCAGCCTTCCTCATAAAGGAAAGGGAGCAGGGACTTACCTAGGGACTGCCCAAATGGGTCAGCTTTTACCTTCCTGTTAACATATTAAGTTGTGTAAGAGCAATTACCTTACAGCCAGTTGTAGAGGCAATAAAAAACCAAGGGATCTGTTCTCTCAGTGAATGCACCCTGAACTCTCACTTATAGCATTGGGAAGAGCTACAAATGTTTCATACGCTATGGAAACATGGGGCAATTCCAGACACTGACTTCCAGTTGCCTGAATAGTAAGTGAACCCGTTTGTGGCAAATAAGTAACATGATTTTATTCAACAGACATGGATCTATTGGTCAAGGGAAAAGTGGCATGGGAAGAGGAGGTTAAAATAGCATTAACCCTCTACAGAATCCAGGCAGCAAAAAGCATAGTCTTGACTCACAGTGTAACTGAGGCCAGGCAGAATCCCAGTCCGTCTGGGAAGTGTTAATGGTTTCCCCTTTACTTTGGATGAATTATGCTGAGAGAATCTTTGCAAAATATTCCATAAACCCTTGATATGAGAAATAGGTGTTAAAAAAGATTAAGAGTTCTCTCCCTTTGAGTCAAAGCTCCACTCCTGGGGCAATAAGAACAAAACAAAAAGCCTACATTTCAGTTGTGCTACCTTTCCTGAAACTACAACAGGAATTAGGAGGGCTGTAGCTACAAAATCCACAAGGGAGTTAAGATCTTGGTTATAAGCTCCCCAACCCATCACCCATTGTGTGATAAAAATCTTCCTAAGTAGGCACTCTCCTTTACCCTCAAGCACCTTCTTTAATTGTGTCTTTGACTAAAAGCAAATCATTCTGCCTCTTAATATCAAGTTTGATTAAGTTAATCTTGATGTGATATCATGAAATAATATTTACTGCTCTCCAATAATTTATGTAAATAGCTTCCCCTTTGACCCCAGCCACACAGGATGACAGGCGATTCAGTGCTGCTGCTCCACGTGCACATCTGTGGCCAAAGTGCACACCTTTACATCGTGCCTGTACAGAGCACTTGATGGATCAAGGCACGGTGATAATAAAACATATGGCTTAATGAAGATGACGAAGCCTACCTTTTTCTTTGGCCTCAAGCCCCAAAATGTGCTCCAAAACTGAACAAAAGAAAGCTTTTACATATTCTTTCCCCAAACCAAACCTTTAGGCAGTTGTATTTAATGCAATATTTTGCTGTTAAGTAAAGTAAGCACAACTCTCACCAGTAGCCAGCTACCAGGAGTAATTTCCAACAGGGTGTGATATCTCACTTGCTGACCAGAACTTGAAATAAACACACTCAGACAAATTAACACCACATCATCACCGCAGCCACTACTGCTCCACTTCAGATTTAAGAAGAGCCTGAAGTCAGTACAGATGGGCTGAGATAAGGAGGGAGATCGGAGGAACTGCATGAAAGTAAATAACCACCTGCAATCTCAAATGACTTGCCAGCAAGGAAGTCCAAGGCAGAAACAAAATACTGGAGGCCTCAGACAGCAGTTGGGCTTGGAGACATGGTAGAGCAAAAGGACACAACCCAAACTCTGTCCCTTAGAAGCTGAGGTCTGCAGGGGATCTGGACTGCAGCAGAGCAGAACACGTGTTCTTCTATAAACAAGCTTTAGTCATCTCTGTCCTCAAGGCATGCCATGGTTTTCAGCAAACATGTCCCTTGGAGCCCTCCACACCAGAAGTAGACCGTCCATCCAAACCCAGGGCTTGCTTGGGTTCACGATGACCCCCATGAGCACACGGGTGGAGAAGGCAGGTAAATAATTAAAGGTATACAGAAAGATAGTGTCATAAGGGTTGTATAAAGAAGGCTTAAGCATGAGGTTATGTATTTTATGCCTGCAGTTGATTTAGGCTGAAAATAGCTCAGGGTTTATGAACTTTATGCTGTGTGAGTGTATTATAGACTTCTCTGGGTTTACAACATCCCATTAGGTTTGTTAAGATTTAGACTTTGCATTCGTTCTTCTGGACTTAAGATCCAGTTGTAAAGTTGCCACTCCTGTCCTTAGGGAAGAAAAATTTGCTGTAGGCTCCGTTCTTGGAGGCTGAGCAGCCAAGCCAGCACACGCTGAAGAGGATTGGTAGTTGGTTTTTGAAACAATAGTCCTGAGTTGCACATGTCCAGATTTTAAAAACATGGAATGGGTTGGATGAGGAAGGGAACAGGAGAGCTCATGGTGAGGAATGTGGAGAATAGGATGGGGTTAAAACTGGCTGCTAGCAAAGCATATTGAGACCCACCTGCCCTGCCCAGTCTGGTTAGTGTAAGGAGGGATAGTTCAGTTAGAAGTGCAGCTTTGAGCTCTTATGTACAGATACTTAGAGTCAATCTAGATTTATAGATACTTACAGGGATAGAAAGACACCTGAATGCAGCCATTGAGGCAACTGAAAATCTCCATTTGTTGCTTGAAGAATTTATAAGGGAGTTGGCTTGTTTTGGAGCCTAACAGGAAGCATTCAGAAAGAAGAGCAGACCCTTTACTGCAGCTCATGGGAGTAGGCAAAGCTTGTAGGTGCATTCAGAGGGCCATGTTTTGACTTTGTTTAGCTTTTGAAATGGCTTTTGTGTTTGAATTGTTTTCAGTATCTGTGTCTCTTCTCATGCTAGGTAGCCATGCCTGTTTGATTTCTGCAGGCTGGGCTCCTTGATGTGCTGATGGACAGAGGACAGGGAGTAGGGAGCCTGCCCCTGCCTACTGGAACCATC
>JAVHNF010065414.1:10365-20965 GCA_034783455.1 Micropsitta finschii
GTGTGCAGACTTCTCATTTTACTTGAGCTGACATTTTAAGTTTAAACTGCAGTTGTGCTGTGGTCTACATGCGTGGACATACTGAGGCATGCTGTAAGAATCTGAAATAAGTGAGATTTTTGTGAACAGCTAAGTTATAGAGCTTTTTTCTAATCTGCTGTTTCTGAATGTTCATTCTAGGAGCTGCAGTTAGAACATGCAAGACAAGCCTTTGTACTGAAGGACAAAAATAAAAGTGGTATGATTACTGGGTTGGACTTCAATGACATCATGGTTACCCTTCGCTCACATATGCTTACTCCATTTGTAGAAGAAAATTTAGTTTCAGTAAGTGTAAATAAAAGTGCTTGGAATTCAGCATTTAATAGCTGTGATGTTTTTTTACTGCTTCTATCCCACTTTATCTTCTCCTACCTGTTTATCACTGCCTTGGTGCTAGAGATTACCACCATCATAATACAGTGGACAGGGTGAAACACGGCAGCATTCCTTGGCTGCAGTAGTGGAAAATTTTGGCAGTCTGGTTTACATGCAGGAAACAGTTTGAGTTAGTCTACTAGACTTTTCACTAAAGCAGGGTAAACTGTACTTGGCACAGGAAGAATATTCATTTAGAACAAAAGATCTGATTTTTATATTTGAATATATGACATCTCAAAAGGTGGAGACTAATTGCAGTTTTCTTTTTATGTATTCTTACATTCTTTTTCAGATCAGAATTCATAAAATCAGTGTGTAGATTCTAGAGGTAGAATGGTTACAGCTGTGATAGTTTGGCAAGATCTGTAGGTAAAGTAATGACATAAAAGCTATAAACTAACAGTATATAGTATTAAAAATATGTAAGAATGAAAGTTATAAAAATACAAAGGAATATCTTTTTATCTTACTATTTTACCTATAAATGTTGTGTTATCTAACTAATAAAACATACCATCTTGTGTAAAATTTATAGTGTCTACTAACTTTGGACTTTGAAATAGTCAATGCTGTATGTGATGCAAGAAGTCACTTAGTGCCTTTATCTGAAGTAGCATTTACATTCATTTGTCTATTAGGAATAAAGTATTAGAAAAATAGTGGCACATTTAGTATGTATATCAGATACATTGAATAATTATCTACTTAAATGATTATTTCCTGATTGTTTCCTAATGTTTTTACCCAAAAAGTAGTATCCTGTCTAACAATTCTGCCCGATTGTTTTTATCAAAATTATCTTACAATTGCAGGAATGGAAAGAGATGTTTAATTCTTTCCTTATTTTTAAAGGTAGCTGGTGGAACCGTTTCACATCAGGTCAGCTTCTCCTATTTCAATGCATTTAATGCCCTTTTGAATAACATGGATATTGTTAGGAAAATCTACAGTAATATAGCAGGTACAAGAAAAGATATTGAAGTCACAAAAGGTAAAGTGTGTTTCCTACATTTTATTAGTGTTTTAGTTCTGTCCAATTTGTAACCTGGTATTGCACATGAGTTAAAGCAAGTTGGAAGCTGCAGTAGTATGCAAGGTTAGGGCTGCTATGAAAAGTGTTTAAAAAGCGATTTTCATCTTCACAGATTGGTAATAAGTTTTAGTGAGCTCATTGAGGAGAAGAATTGGAATTCTGGCACAAGCCTTGTTGGCCTTATTAGTTTGAATGATTAACTTCAAGTCAGTATGTTGTTGAGAATTTTACCACTCATTGAAAAATTCCTGGAAAGGGATGCATGGTTGCTTAGAAATAGAAAGGAAATGTGATAGAATGGGTGAAGTGTGAAAATCCATCATCATTAATCCCCATGTTGTTTTAACTGTAGTTACTTTATTCACTATTAAATCCTTTTTAGAAAAATTATAATTATTTATGAATTCTTAGTGCTTACTTGCCTGAGTGGTTTTATATATATAGTTTATGTCTGTTAGGACATAGGTAATCTGCGTGCATATGAAAAGTTGCCACATTTCAGTCTTGCTGCAGGCATGAGTGGATTGATTTTGTAGTCATTTTATGACAGATTTTATCACCAATTTTGTTATCTGTATGGATGGGACCAGCCAAGCCTGTGTGTGGTAAAAAGCATGCCAAGTTTCCTCCCCACCTCCCCATTCCCCCCCTGGTTCTTTGTTAGGGTTATGTTCATATGCTCTGCATACCTTTGTTCCTAAAGGAAAACATAAAATGCGTGTCCTCATCCTCCAAATTGTGCTAACAAATTACCTAGCAAGGTTTTTTGGTGCAGATGCATAAATACATCTTGCTTGGATTTGTGTTGTGGAAAAAAAGGAAGTGTGTTTTTACTGCTCAGACTTGTTTACTGCAGCTTGTCAATTATGTCATGAACGTGTCATATAGTTTGGCTAGATGAATACCTAAACTTGGGGTCATTCAGAGCTAGCAGAGAGAGAAATCTGGACATGATGGCAATAGATGAGTCAGTTGCTCTTAAAACTGTGAATAATGGGCCATTATTCTGTTCTACTCTGTTTCACAGAACTTCAGAAACAAGAGTCACAAATTGTGGATGTGGTTTTATTAAGCTTGCAAATAAGAGGATTTTCTGTTGATTTTGATGAATTCTTACCATAATTCGCAGTTGTGGAGTCAGATTTGCTCTGCGTTGCAAAGGCCTGTTTCAAGATAGATATTCTCCTAAAGATATTTTTTTCCCTTTGCGTAATGGATTTTGCTTCTTGGTGATAGATTTCATTTTGATGGTATTGAAGTTATTTGTGAGTATTTAAAGAGGAAATTTGTCAAATAACACGATTACTTTATTTCTCTTTCGAATCCAGAGGAATTTACCCACTCTGCAATCCACTTTGCACAAATTACACCACTGGAAGTAGATATTCTCTACCAACTTGCTGATTTATACAGTGTTACTGGGTAACATAATTAATATTAGCATTTTACAATCATTTTGTTGTTTTCTGTGTGAAAGCTACTAATTTTCACCTTCATTTTGAAAAGTTTTGTGTTCCATTGTATTTCATTACCAGTAATTTATGCAATGTAAACTCACTTTGATGTATCCATGGGGTTTGTAAGTGAATGGTGTATATCAAACACAATTACTAATTGTTGTATTATAAGTAAACATTTAAAATAGCAAACTACATTACAGTAGTCCAAAAAGACTACAGTACACTGGTATTATTAACTCTAAGTATTGGTGATGGTTTTCATGGGTCTTTAATATATGTGAAAACTTAGGTGGGAATACATAAAAATAGGTTAATTTGTGTAGTATATCCCTTGTTCCTAGTTATCAAGAACTTGCTTCTGAATAACCTAGGCTCCCTTTATTTCTACTTGCAAGCTATGAGAATGCCCTTCTAATTCCAAGCATTCTTTATTGCAATATAGCAGACTTCTTAGATATGCATCCAACTGTGACAAGTGGATTTTTTTAAACTCAAGATGTATTCTGTGGGATGTGGCCAGGAATACAGTATTTACTGTGTTTGGTGTTTTATCTACCAGTAATTTGTTTTTCTCTGTCTTTTGTAAAGGCGCTTAACTATGGCAGATATAGAGAGAATAGCACCACTGGCTGAAGGTGCATTACCTTACAACTTGGCAGAACTCCAGAGGCAGGTAGGTAGAAAAAGAATAAAATCGTTAAAGTTAAGTGAATGTTTACATATACCTGCATATGAAAAATAAGAATAATACTCTTTTGATAGGTTCCTAATAACTGAAATATGCTGTGTGCATTACTATTAGGATAGAAATTGGGCAGACTATTGAGCATACATCTAAACAAGGTATTAGATGTCATATTAGATTGGCCTGATGTGTGTCAGGGTAATCTAAAGCACAAATACAGACTGGGCAGATAATGGACTGAGGGCAGCCCTGAGAAGAAAGTCTTGGGGAGTTGGTTGACCTTGAACCAGTTACAAGCAGATTCCGAAAGGAAGGCATATATACATGGTGAATTACATGGTTGTATAATCAAAAAGTACAAAGTCCGGTTGCACATAGGTGTTTATTATGGAAAACAAACCAAAAAATAGGATCTGATCTTAAAAGTTTCTGATGAGCAATCTTTTGTTTATTTTTGCTGTTAGAACTTAATGAGAAATTTCAATTCCACAGAGTAAGGTAATTCTGGAGTAAGGTTTACAAGAAAATACAGTGATATTCATCTGAACCAGTGCATTTTCCTCCAAGGATGTCTCCACGTCCCTTTTCCCCCTGTAATATGCAATGGGAAGATTCTTAAGATCTTGTATGAGCATATCTCATAGTTCTGACTAAATACATCTTCGTGTACTCAGTAGGTAAATGTAATTTTTCATCCTGAAGGTTCTCACTTTATTACAATGTCTGAACTACTTCAATTCTCCTTCAGTCTGTGTTAAAGAGTTTATGGGGTGGCTATTAAAACATCCAAGGGCCCTGATTCCCAAGTGGGTGTTATTCTGGTTTGGGCTGTGTTCTGCTCCCAGCTGCCCACACCTTGCCTGGTACACGGACAGCTGGGCTTCTTAGGAATCAATTGCTGAACAGACACATCTTGCAGCTCAGCATTTATAGCAATCTGATACTGGTGATGAGTTGTGTTAAAATGCTGCTCCTGAATTGCAGTGATTCAGCAACTGATTCGCAAGTAGCTCAGCCATCTGGGCTGTTGGGGCAAGAGGACATGCAGCTGGCAGCAATACCTTTGTCAGCCATTCCAAGCTACACTGTTTCCCATAAAGGTTCAGATTTACTATCCTGGTGATGCCAGTGACAGATAATACTGTTGCAGAATGGCCTGAAATAAAGTAGCAGTGTAGTGGCAAAAGTCACCCATGACTTATTTAACCACATGAATGTCTTGTATTTTCTAGTGGATGAGGGGTCCCAGGAGTCTATCTGAAAATAAAAGCTTGTGTCTCAGCTCAATTCTTATGCATATTGCAGAGGTTCTTTAAGGCAGTTATATCCACTACAAAATCTAGGATATGTATTAATGACAGGAAAATCTTGAAAGTTGAACTGCTATGATTGAAAAATTGTCTTATATGGAATATAGCAAGTCTTCCATACATGGGACTGGGTGTATTTTTGTTACTGTTATTACAGGTGGATTTGATCATTCAGTTCTCTTTCAAACAAATTGGTCTGAAACGCAGTGTCTGGTCTTTTCTTAATGTTATGCTCTGTTGTGCTTAGGCAATTAGGCATGTAAACCAATGAAGTAAGTGTTCAAAACCTACTTAGTGGTAACAGTCTTCCTATGGACTCCTGATGACAAGAATGATGGAATGGATTGACACAGAAATGTGTATACGTTTATCCAGACTAATGAGAAATACTTTTGATGAAGTTTTGTTATTACATTCCTAACTGAAAACTTTGGTTTTAATCAGTGTCTTCATATTCACCTTTATGAATAGACAAAATACTGACTTGTTTTGTTTTACACTTCAGAATTACCTTTGTAACTTGGCATTGTTATAAAATGAGCTCACTGATAAAAGTTTTGTTCATCAGTAGAACAGAATATACTGTTTTCACACTCCTGGAGTAAGACATTATATTTTCATCCTAGTCTACATTCTGTGTTAAGAGAGGACAACAAAAAGCAAAGTAATTTCATTTTCTTTTATTTATAAGGAACGGTCTTTTAATAGACCTTTTCCTAGGTGAACCTTATATTACCTTATTTAACTGTATTAATAAAATGAAAGATATCACTTCCTGGAAGAGGGAATATCATCTCAGAGAGGTCCAGCTGTCCCTGAAAAATGAAACCAAGTCTGTAATCGCTTGTGTATGCTTTTAAAATTCCTTCTTAAAGGAAAATCTACATTTTTACATAAAGTAATTCTATGTAGGTTTGCTGGAAATGGAAATTAGCCTGTTTTCAACCATGTTTACTTTCTTGTCAATTTTTTTTCATTGTGTGAGATTTTCTTAAAGCCTGGCAGCTGAATATCCTATGGGGATGACAGCTACAGTAATTTTCTGTTTATAAATATTCATGATTTGAAAGCTATAGCATTAATTACATTCATTTACATATCCATCTGAACACACAAGTAAACTGCAAACTTTGTGAACACTTATTTAATAATATAAAAGTGACATTTCTTTCAGAGAGAGTTTGATTTTTAACCTCCAATGACGTATTCGATAAGATTAATGTCTGAATGTAATGATTCTGTGATTGACTTTTGATGAGAACTGTGTGGAGCTTAGGAAAAGGATAACCTTAAAACAGCTAAGAAGAAGCAGGTGTGCTATAGCAGGAGAAAATTTTTGTGTAAGGAAGAACAACTTCTAAGCCTTTGTGGGGTATTATTATTGCGTGTGACTTTTATTTACATCAATCAAAAGAAATATCTCTGTATTTTAGGATTTTTGTATGATTATTTTGTTTTTATTGTGAACTTTTTTAGATAGAAAAAATTAGTGTTTTGAGAATAGTGAGGACATTCGTCAGATTTATTGCTTCTGATTGCTTGTAAAAGCAGTACATTTGATTTAAGCTTTTATATGCTGGTCCTCATATGTGCACTTTATCATTTTGGTGCTACCTAGAATTTCTCAGTTCTTCTCTGTTAACCTATGTTGTTGGGAGAGGAAAATGTCATGTGGAAGCAAATGATGTTAGCTGTATATTTTTCTTCTGTGGAAAAACTGTATAAAATATAATTCATGTTTTTTATCACATGTAATGATCGCAGCTAATGACAGGTAAAGATCACATCTTAGTCTTATAGGCTTTTGTCCTACATTTTGTACATACAGTGTAACATTATGTGATAAAGGCAGGTTTTTGCACATCCAGTGTAATATCAGTCCAAACAGAATAGCTTGCACTGAGATACCTGCTGTCTTTCTGTGGGCATTTCACTTTTCAGAGCTTCAGTAACGTGAACTTAACTTAGTTAACTCAGCAAGGTTACTTAACTGTGAAATGTACATGTGATAATCTTTGTGAAGAGTTCATAGTGTGCATTAGAGCAAAGCCTTCCATAGCAGTCTGTGGTCTGTATGTATTCCAGCTGTGCTGTCAGGATGGCATCTGCTAATGGCCCAGGGTGCTTTTAAGAAAAACAGGTTTATTTTGAGGAGATGGACTTTAGTATCTGCTTTAATATGGAATTTAACAGTTAATATCTTGGCCAGTAATATAGCCTAGACAAGTTATACTGCATAACAAATTCTTTTCTTATCCCCTTGTTTGTGTTTGGAAGAAAATTTGGCCCATGTTCCATACTCTGTACTACAAGTTTGTGAACACTTAAATCTTGCTTATCAGTTACCTTGTTTCTAATAACCATCTAATAATATGAGTCTCTGCAAATATTTCCTGTGCAGGCCTATATTTAATTAGAACACTAATACATTTGTAGTAGTGTGTGTGATTGAAGTGAGGGAGGTCATCATTGTGCCTGTAAATTAGCAACCGCCTGAAAAAGACTTGTGGAGAATACTTTGGGGAATAATTGACTTTTTGCTGTTTTGAAGACATGAAATGTCATGGTTTTGCTATGTATTAATGTATATGTAACCTTAAAATATATCCCATACTTGATAGATGCTGTTTGTGAAATACTGATTCCTTTTGAGGTAATGAGTTTCATTTGAGCCAAAAGGGGGAGATAGATGCCACACAAACTCAAAGGCAACAGAATGGAAAGTAGCAAAGTTGATTTGAGTTTCTGTCTGTTTTTTCTTCACCATAGTTGTTCTGGTTATACTAGGAATATATAAGGAAGAATATTTTCTGAAAGGAGTATTTGAAAAAAGTGGTTCATTTATTAGGCGTAATGGAAGTTATATAGTAACTATTTTTTTTCCTCCATAACATAAAGCTACCAATTTTTATCAGATTCTTTCTGTACCATTATAAAAGCCCATTCACAAGCATCTTTGTTTTCCCATGCAGATTTTCAAGCGCTTTTTATGTCCTTTCTTATTTTTTTTTGTTTTTTAATTTTTTTTTTTTTCTCCTCACACAGCAATCTTTTGGAGAGTTTGGCAGGCCTATCTGGCTCCAGGTAGCAGAGTCAGCTTACAGATTCACTTTGGGCTCAGTTGCTGGAGGTGAGTAATATTTCTGTTTTCAAGTTTAGGTTAGTTTAACACTGTCTTGCCAGAATACTCGGTCTCATCTACGATGTATTTGTTGGTTACAAACATGAAGAATTGTAGGGTGGAGCTGCTTCTGGTTGTACCATTCCCTTTCTTTCCTTAATGCTTCTGTTCTAGTATCTTTCCACAGTCCTTTGAAATTACACCAGTAACGAAATTCCTTACTAGTAGTTCAGATTGGTTTTCTTTGTTTTACGCACCTTGTTTTAAGTAACGGTAATTCATTCTCCTTGAGACTTTTTTCTAGACTTTCAATATTGTCCTTTCTTTCTTCCAAAATATCACAGATCTTACCAGCTTATATATTCTTTGTATTTAAATAAATGTTGTAGAAAATCATCATAAAAATAATATACTACACCAACAATGGTAGTGCAGAAACAATGCTCAAATGTTTTCTTACAGCTGTTGGTGCGACTGCGGTATATCCCATAGACCTGGTGAAAACTCGTATGCAGAATCAGCGCTCCACTGGTTCAGTCGTAGGAGAGTTGATGTATAAAAACAGTTTTGACTGCTTTAAAAAGGTTTTGCGTTTTGAAGGCTTTTTTGGTCTTTACAGAGGTAAGTGAATAAAAAATAAATTATACCAAGTCAGGGATTTTCTGCCTCTTTTCTAGTATCTCAGCACCTAGTTTTCTAGGGGAAAACCAGGAAACTTGATATCATATACAATTTTGCTTCTGTTTCATTAAACTCAATATGTATCTTCCCTTGAGCTATGTTCATCATAAGGAATTGCTGGAAAAACTGGGCATATTTTTGTTACTGATTTGCTCTGTGCTGCTTAGGTTGTTTAAAGTCCTAATTTCTGAGATGTGAGTGTTGTGGACATGATTGTTATCTCACAAATTGAGGATTGTAACTTTTGGCTGGGGATAAATATCAGAGGGAGGTTAGCATGTGAGGAATAAAGATCGATTTTACCACAAATATTTTTTGTTAAGAGACAAAAGTCAGTAATTCTGAAATGTACCGGTCAACTGGATGCCAGTTCTTATGGCTCATATTTTTGCAGGTAGTGGGACTTGTTTTGTCATGTGAACAAGAAATTGCATCCTGCTGTTGTATTATGATGCTCTATTTTTCTTTAAAATATCAACAGTAGAACTCATAAAAGTTGTGATAAAAAGAAAAAAAAAACAACTAAAAACCCCTCCTCTAAAATACAGGTTAAGAATTCAAAGCAACTTTAATCGGTTTTATCAGTTAGACTGAAAGCTATCTTATATGTTGTTTTAGCGTAGAAGATTCTGAAAGGGTTTTTATCACACCAGTAAGGTGACTTACATAGAAGGTCCATGCTAGTTAGTCCTCTGAAATCAGTATTTAGTTGAATGCTCTATTTTTAATTGTCATTTCACCTAAATAATGTGTGCAATTATCATAAGGAGGATCAGTGAAGTATTTATTAATTGGCACATTTTTGGTTTTTAGTTGGAGAAAGTGACTTCTGTGATGGTCACAGCCTTTTTTTCTGCTTTGCAATGTGTTCTGTAAATGAAGACACTGAACAATGTCCTTTAAGGGCAATATCTGGGAAGGTTTTGTGTGTGAAAGTCTGTGGATTCTGGCTAAAGAATTCTTTGTAATCTTACAGGATTTTGCTATGCAAGTGAGTAGAGGAGGAATATGCCAGTGAAAATGTTAATGAAATAGCTGTAATCTCCATAAATTATGTTTTACTGGTGAATTGTTTTCCTTTTTTGTTGCTAAATCTTTTGCAATAGCAAATACTCCATGAGTTACATTTATGAGATAATTTCTACAGTGCTGTTCTATGGTACTGTTTTCTTTCTCTTCCCCCCAACAACATGGTTTTGCACGGCAACTTCTAAAACTGATCATTTGTTACTTTTATTTTCTAACCTTTCTCAAACATTTTGAAATCAGGTATGATTCCATTAATGAGTTTGAGAGCGTGTCAGTTTGTTAAACTATTTAATAGTCTGTTTAATAATTGTCTTTAGGATTGTTTAGTGTAAGAAGTTGTTTTGAAAATACTACAGTTAATGGTCAGCATGTTACATCTTGAATTGATACAGTTAGATGGTCTATGGAGTATATTAAAGTAATCAACAGAAATATTTCTAGAGTTGGCTAAAGTCCTTCACTCAATGATGCAGGTTCTCTGGCACACCAAGTGTGTGTGCCCAATATGTTCAGCTGCATGGAAGGGGGGACTGTCTTGTGTTTTGTCTGGTAGTTTTGGGTTTTTAAAGTGTAGGTACTGCAGAGCTGGATTTTCTTTTCATGGTAGATTGAAGATTCAGGCTGGGAGGGCAGGATTTCTTTTGTTATTGTCAACCTTTCTTTGTATTTAATAACTACCTTTCCTCAGCATAGTAAGTCTGTAAATCACATAGAAAGTATTATGTTGGAAGAAAACACTATGCTGCATATATTAACTGCTACTCTTTCTATTTAGGTACCTTTGCTCTGAGCTTCCTCCGTGTTCGTAAATGCACATTTAGAGCAGGCAGATGCAGGTTAATTCTGCAGCCAGGCATACTT
>JAVHNF010065417.1:8931-19733 GCA_034783455.1 Micropsitta finschii
GCAGAGAACAAGGAGAACATTGAGGGAACACAGGATACTGTGGAGCACTCAGCTTCCAGCTCAGCACCAGGTATGGGCACTGGGACAGTGGCAATGAGGCCATGTGTTCTGGGATAAACTTGCTGCTGGTATCAGTGCCAGAGAAACAGAAGAAAACAACAGAAAAAAGCCCAACACAACAGGGCAAGGTGCTTTGTACTGCTGTGTCATCAGGGCTGTTGCCCATCTCTTCAGCCCAGTTATTCACTAGCAAATAGAAAACACTGCAGCTTGCTCAGTGTTATTTTAATAAATCCCACTGCATTTCTTTAGGATTTAGTTTTGCTGCCTTTTTTTAAATGACAGCTTCAAAACTAAGGTTGACAATGCAGCAACAGATTTTGTTTTATACTTGCAGTATTTGGGGAAGGAGGCAAAAATACAGGAAGGGAATAAGAAACTGGGAGAAAAGAGCAACTCCGTCTTTTCCTGACCTTTCTCTTAAGTGGCCTCCTCAGTTTAGACAAGAGACAATGCATGCATGCAAAAGTGGGATAAAAGTAAAAAAATCACACCACCCTTGCACAAAAATAAAAAGCGTTAATTTCCTTTCAACCTGTCTCTAAGCAGAACGTGCAGAATCTGGGCAGCTGAATATGCCAGGCCCATGAAGCACACTGCAGGATAGGGAGGTGAAAATGGAAATTGATTTTGCAGATTCACACTTGTTTCTTCTGTCTAGGTTTTATCAGAAGCACACAGCCAACAAGTGGGTCTCCTGCACTGCCTCGCAAGCAGAGGGACAAGTCACCCAGCAGCCTATTGGAGGATGCCAAAGAGACCACTTTCACCAGGGACAGAAAAGGTGGCTTCTTCAGCTCCTTTATGAAGAAGAGGAATGCTCCCACACCTCCCAAACGCAGCAGTTCCTTCCGGGAGATGGAGAATCAGCCACATAAGAAATACGAGCTGACGGGTAACTTTTCATCTGTTGCTTCCTTGCAGCATGTGGATGGGTTCTCTTTTGCTCCCACGCAGCAGGACGCAAGCCTAGCACCACCTAAGTGCTATGGTGGAGGCTTTGTGCAGAGGACCCTCTGCAACGATGATGGCACTGGTACCAGCAGTGGTGGGGGCATAAGCACTGGTGGTGGGTGGTCGGGCATCACTGGTTTCTTTACACCACGCTTGATTAAAAAGACACTGGGTTTACGAGCAGGAAAACCCACTGGCAATGAAGAACCTTCAAAACCTTTTCCAAGGTCAAACTCTACATCTTCCATGTCCTCAGGGCTTCCAGAGCAGGATAGGATGGCAATGACCCTTCCCAGAAATTCCCAGAGGTCAAAACTCCAGCTGGAACGGACAGTGTCCACCTCCTCTCAGCCCGATGAGGGCTCGGGGAGGGGCAATGACCTGCTTCCTAAAAGGTTTGAAGAAGGCCCTGCTTTGACCAGAGAGAGACCAAAAGCAAAACTCTTGCCAAGGGGTGCCGCAGCACTCCCTTTCCGAAACCCCTCTGCATCAGAAGAGAAGGAGGGTCCAGGGCTAGCAGCAGCTCCTAAGGTCAAGGAAAAAAACAGTGGCCCACGGCAAGGGGCCCTTGAGGATGGTGAGAGACCAGGGTGGTCATCTCCAGTAAAGGCTGCAGCAATACTTCCAACCACTCATAACCACAAAGTGCCAGTCCTAATCTCACCCACTCTAAAACACACTCCAGCAGATGTGCAGCTTATTGGCACAGACTCTCAGGGTAATAAATTTAAGCTCTTATCTGAGCATCAGGTCACTTCTTCTGGCGACAGGGACCGGCCCAGACGGGTAAAACCAAAGTGTGCTCCACCTCCACCACCAGTGATGAGGCTCCTACAACAGCCAGCTGCCTGCTCAGATGCAGCAGAAGAGCTGAGCAATGTGGCAGGAGCGCAGCACGGACTGGAGTCAAGTGAAGGGAGTAAGAAGGCAGCAGCAGCACCTGTTGGTGGAAAATCTGGGAGGCCTGTGGTGCCTCCGCCTCAAGTGCCTCTGTCATCGTCTTCCACCTCCCCAGTGAAACTGGCCAATGGCACGGCTGGTGCAAAAGTAGCGCTGAGAAAGACCAAACAGGCAGCTGAGAAAATCTCCGCAGACAAAATCAGCAAGGAAGCACTGCTGGAGTGCGCGGATCTTCTCTCGAGTGCCATCACCGAGCCAACGCCAAACAGCCAGCTGGTGGACACAGAGCACCAGCTGTTGGATTACTGCTCAGGCTACGTGGACTGCATCCCGCATACGCGCAACAAATTTGCCTTCCGGGAAGCCGTGAGCAAACTGGAACTCAGCCTGCAGGAACTGCAGGTTTCTTCAGCAGCTGCTGGTGTCCCTGGGGCAAACCCCGTCCTTAATAACTTATTGTCATGTGTCCAAGAAATCAGCGATGTGGTGCAAAGGTAGCTACTGTCAATCTGGGTAAGAGAAATACACATAGGGAGGGGGGGACTTTTTTTCTGTACTGATGCTTTCAAAAGGAAAGACTGATACTTGAGTATGTGAAGTACCTCAGATCACTGAGTTCTCCTCACGTTTACAGGTTCATCTCAAAAAATGGGGATGGAGAAGGGTAGATTAAAGCTGTAAGGGGCAAAACATCACGTGTTTGTCCCTACCTAGTCAGGCTGATCTGCTTGGCAGGGCAAGGGAAGGAAGCTCTTTGCTTCCCCCTTGGAAAGTCAGGAGTATTGATGGCAGGTTCTAGCTCTGGAAAGGATGAATTGATGTGCGATAGCTTGAGTACTGGAGTGGTTGCAGGCCACTCGGCTGTACAGATCCTCCCCTGTCTGTGCCAATGTATGCTTTGGTCTCCTGACACAGCAAAGTAAAGGCACTGGGGCTCTGTTGGTACCAAGTGCCGAGCAGTCTGAGCTGGAGTAGCCGTCAAGAGGGAGGTTACGTGCAGTTGGGAGAAAGGTCTAATGCACTGACAGTATTCAGGGCTGCTGGAGGTGGATGCACTAGCCCAGATGGCTTACTTCCATAGCACTGTTGCTGCTGTAATGAGAACTGCAAAATTAGTTAATATATTAAACTATCCCTTTTCCCTCCTGCCCACCTCATCCACCACACGTTCTCATCTGCATTGTATCTGAAGCATCAGGGATACTGGGCAGACTTACCACTGGAATACCCCCTTCCCAACCACACAGCCTTGACTCAGTTGAATCTTATTTCTAGTGGTCTCGCACCAGTGCTGCTTGATGGTCATTTGTGAGTAGTTTGGGGCTCTTGCACAACTTGCCAGTTATTGGGGTGGGTGGGTTTTGTTTGTTTGGTTGGTTTTTTTTAAGCTCTGGGTTGTTTCTATCTTGTTACCAGGTTGACTCCCCAGTTCAGTTTCATCACCTTGAGGACCCATAGTAGGTAAGGCAGAGCTTCTGCCAGCCCTGGCTGTTCTCCACATTCCTTTAGTGGTCACAGCACTGCAGAGCCAGCTGGAGAGCCAGGAAGTACAGCCTGGCCTGCCCATTACACACCCTCACTGCTGCAGGGTTCTCTGGATCTGTCCCTTATCTTGGCCTAATGCTTCATACTGAGGGCTTCCTGAGATTTGTTGTGCGTCCTGGTCTTGCAGGCTTCCAGCTTCCTGGCATATGGAAGGTGACTGTGTATGGCAGTGCATAGGGGAACCACAGCCATCTTTTTTATTTCTTCCTGTATTTTAAAGGCTAGATCAGAATCTTATGCTGTGGCAAAGGGAACACGCACATAAACTGCACACTCCCCTACTTGAGATGCGACAACAAATATTATGGCTTTGCCTCAAAGCACTCCTGCTGGGTTATGGTTTCTGATGTCTGATGCCTACTAGCAATGAATGCAGTTGTGTGGTTGAAGTTGTCTTCCTTGGTCCTAGTGCTTGTTGTAGACTGTTGTGGCATCAAAAAGCCGGTCTTCTGCCTATACGCACAACTGCCTGAGATGTAAATGTACTGGCAAGTAGGAAGACCTCAACTAATTTGATCTGTGAGAAATGGAAAACAGGCCTGATAGCTGGCTCCAAATACACGTTACCCTGCATGCTGCTGCTCACTTCACACTATTGGTGGTGGTAGAGGATCTTGCTTGCTTTGCACCTTAAATCTTTTATTTTTTGCTCAAATGCTTTTTTTATCTTGTTTTTAAAGTGTGACTGTGCCGCTTGTAGTTTGAGCATTTAGAGTTGAGCTGGGGCACAGGTGTGCATTTACAAAATGGGCACTTCCATTTCTGTCTAGGATCATTGCCCTGTTGGTGCTTGGAAGTAGGCTGGACTGCCTCGGTGAGCATCCCTGTTTTTAACATGGAGCATAGTGAGACAGGGGCCTGAACAAACTTCAGAAATGATGTCTGAAAATCCTCATTTTATCACTGGTCTGTGGTAAATGAAGTTGTGTCACAATGCCATGAATGCACCCTGGTGGAGCAGTATGTGAGGCAAAAAGGACCATGTGAGCTTCACTGTTCAATTAAGTGAAATGGCGAGGGGAGAAGAAAAAGGCAACTCCTCCACCCCACCTTACGTTAAGGCATGAAGTGACTGAACATCTGTTTTACTCCAGTGAGCTGGTACCTAGGTGGAGACAAATCAAAGTATAGCGTGGGTTACTCATCCTGACATACAGTCAGTACCAAGCCTACCCAACAAAACCTGCTGTCTAGTTCTACAGTAGGACCTTTAGCAGGTTGGAGAGGGCTGCACGAGGGCCTTTCATAGCAATGCTCACCTGTAAGGCAGAGTATCAAACTGTTATCATGTAGACTTTACTGAGGGCTTTTGTGATTTACCTTATCTCTTTCAGTCATCTTTACTGAAGGTGTGCATTGCTGCACACCAAATTGTCTTTGGAAAGGTGACCTGCAAAGGGGAGGCAGCTTGTGATATTGCTTCACATGGCCTTTCAAACAATCAAGAGGATTTAACAGGTATAGGAGCTTTCTTCGGGGCAGAAGGGCAAGTCTTGTTTGCCCTGGCAGACAATCGCATGGTTTCATCATTGTACTACTACTCAGCCTATGACAAACAGACCGAAACTGAAGTGATTCTCAGGGGAAAGGTATTTTAACCAGAACATTTTAAGGCTGTTAGTCCAGTTCTGAATAGTATTTTGAACGAAGCTTTTGGGGTTTTTTCCCCGAATGACAGTCTTCCTCCAGCAAAAATGATAGAATAGGAAACAATGTCTAGCTTCTACAACCGCCTTCTGTCAGCCCTTTCTGAAGAAACTAACTGTGCCCCAAGGAAGGACTGTTCCCCTCCACTGGTCATCCCCACTTCCTTTCACATGCCACCCGGTTTCTTCTCCCCACAGCAGAGGTGATGGGCAGTGGCACTGGGCAGTAGGCAGTAACACAGCTTGAAGCAGCCTCTGCTTTCAGAGTCACAGAGCAGCAGAGGCTGTAAGGTACCCCTGCCCAGGCCCCTGCTCCAGCACCTGCCCATGACCACATCCTGACAGCTTTTGAGTATCTCCAAGGATAGAGACTCCACAACCTCTGTGTGTCACAGAGCCCATTCAGTTCTGATCCCTCCTGTGGTGGAAAAACCCCTCTGTTCTTACCTGTTGTCTTACATCAGGTGAGTAGATGGTGGCAGAGGTAGTGCTGACTTGACACTAGAGTTATTTCCCCTAAATAGGAGGCTGTAGAATTGCTGCTGCTTCTGCTGCCTAACTGTTTTATTCCCAAACTGGAATTTCCCCCCTGCCCTCTGGCAGGATAGCAGCAGGATGGTATCTGGAAAGCTGGTTCTGCTGTAAATTATCGTTCAGTTGCGCTTCCTTCCACAGCCACTCACCTAAAATTGTTAAAGTTCCATCTCCCTTTTGCTATGTTTGGCTTTTGGCCTTAAAGGTCTCTACAGTGGTAGCTTCTCTGCTGGTTTCAGTCTTGTACAGTACGTTCAAAGTAACGTAGGGATGGTGAAGCCCTGGTATGTGTGCCAGTGTAGAGCACTTCTTGCTCTACTGGTCAGGGTAGGGGACAAGGCATAAACTCCTGTTGTGTTTCGTTTCCTCGCCACTGGCGGAAGGCCTTGTGGGGTAAGGATCTTATTGCAGCCGGGCTCCCTCACTTGCACTAGAACAGGCTAGAGTTTAAAGTAGTCTTCTCCGCAACAGGGGATGGCAGCACGTAGGGCCTGGTAAATGCCAAGCACAAAGCATGCGCTCACACGAGTGAGTTGACGTGGGGCACTTTCTCTTTGTAGCTACTGTGGGGAATTGGCCAACTCACAGGTGCAATTCTCTTTTCTTCCTGCACTGTACACCCTTTTTAACCCCAGAAGTGGTGCACTTGGCTGTCTGACTGACAGCAACACTTCAGTATAATCATTGTCTTTAGTGTGGACAGAGGTGAAGCTGAATTAAGAGTCTGGGTCTTGGGACTGCATCAAATTTAGCGACTGGGAAAACAGAATTGAATGGAGCAGTGCTGCTGATGCAGAACACACTGGGAGAGGGGAAGGCTGCCTGTTCCTGTCCTTCTCACACAGGAAATCTCTCCTGAGCACCACTGGCCTCGTGTCAGTGAGACAGTCACACACATGTGTTGACATCCCATCAGGTGTGCTTATGCAAGAGTTTTATGGAACACTGCTCTCTCTGGGCAGCGGGAACTAAACCCCACAGCATGGGACAGCAGGTGCACCAGAAGTGCTGCAGTAACAGAGCAGCCCTCCTTGAAGGGCAGTGGGCACACGAGCAGGCAGGATGGGCTATGCTGTGCAGTCATAGCGTAGGGAAATCCAGACCTTGAAGCCTGTTCCATTTATCTAAGGCTTTCACCAGCAGCTGAGGCACTCTGCATAGTGCTTGTGGGTGCTCTTGGACACCAGCAGCTGTGACAAGCACTAATGAACCCAGAAGACTGTTTCTGCAAACAGAACAGGCTGCTGTGTTCTCTTGTAAAACACTGAGCCCTAGTCCTAATCAGTGGCTGGCAGGAGAACCCAAGGGTTGTGACTACAGCATGCTTGGAAGCCTCCTGCTTCAGCCTGAGTGGCACCATCTGTCTGGCTCAGGTGGGCACTGGGGTTGTGCTCTGCTTGCCTGTAGCGTAGAACAAACCTTCAGTCTGTTCCCTGGTGGTGGAAAGTAAGAAGTTATGGGATACCTGACTTACTGGCAACATTTACACATGATAAGAAATGTCTGTACCAAAGGAGGTCATTCTTCAACTGTGTCTGTTGTGCATGGGAGGTAGAGCCCAACGGGCTCCGCACACTGTTTGCATCAGTAGTGAACTCATTGTGGGCAGGAGGGAACAAGAAATATAATATAATATTATATTATATTATATTACATTACATTATATTATATATATTAGATATATAGGTAGATATGATTTCACCTCCTTTAAAGCAAGTATACTAAAAGTAAACCCAGAATAATAGAGCAGTATTTGAGAAATATACTGAGACACTGCAAATTAATATAACAACCATTCATTTCTAAATGGCACAAGTTCTAAGGAGCACACAGGATATACCAGGGAGTGGCATGGCACACAAGTTTGCTTGAATCATGCTTAGTTGGTAAGGAAGGTAAAACAGTAAAAAGCTCAAATATATGTCAGGAAGACTTTGGAAGCAGAGAGTCCATCAGTTTAGCATCAGTGTCAGCCTGCTGCTGTGCCTCCCCAAGTGTCACCGAGACCTAATTCTTCTACTATCTAATGTATTTTGTAGTGGCCTCTGTGATTCTCAGAACAGCCCAAGGAAAACAAGAAAAAAGGGTCCCTCACGCTGCTGCCACCAAGAAGCTGTAAGAACCATAATATACCTGTATAAATCACTTCAAGTCTGTCAAAGCATATCCAGACAGCTTAGCTTCCACGATCCTGCTGTGTTCCCTAATGCTCTTATATAGCATACCATGATAGAAGTCACTGACACCAGCAGGCCACACTGCTCTTTCTTACATATGTAACACAGCATCATGCCAGATCAGGCACGACAACTGCCTCCAGCTCCTGGGAAGGGGGCAATTTTAGCATGGGAAGCTTCACTTGCGCCCTTCTGCCCATTTATAGCACCTTCAGGAGAAGAGGATATCACCAGTGCTTGGCAGACATCTGCCAGGATAGCACCAGCACCAGCCACCAAGGATGGCATGACCATGAAGAGGTTCAAGAGGAACAACTTCACGCTCCCTGAAGAAGGCTGAGGACAGCAAGCCCTTTTCAAAAGCAGCTGCATCTCTGTGGGGATCAGGGCTGCCCAGTGATGCTGACAGTATGATGGCACCGTAGTGACTTTTCCTTCCTCACTGCAGCTAATGCTCCCTCTTACCCTCCACAACCCAGAGCACAAGGTTACTCCCAGGGGCAATCACAGGAGAGTGGCTGCAGAAAGGCATGAACACACAGGAGAGCAGGGCCTGGAGGATGCACAGATCCTTGAAATCTGGGTCAGGGCATGCAGAAGAGCCCCAGCGGGTACCTTCTAGGCTGGGTATCCTTTCATGGACTCTTTTGATTAATTTCAAGGCAACATTAAAGGGCCTTGTGTGTAAAAAAATACAGTATTGTTTAACAACACAACAGATACGTATTCCCTGCAACACATTTCCGTATTGTTTTCATGCTCTTATGTGTATGTGAACAGTTATTTAGCACTGATTTCACTAAGCATGCCATTGGATTAGTGGTAATAATATCAAAGTAATAGCCTTAAATAGATTTTTAACAACATTTTAAACTTGTTGATTAAGGTTGTTAGGGGATTAGAAATGAGTTTAAGTCACTTAGGGAAAACTATCTTAATTTCTGTTTAGAAATAGGTTCAGATAAATAATTCCTTCCACGTCAGGAATCTTTCAGGAAAAAAACTGGGTTAAGCTGCTATTAATTTTCTTCTTCACCTCAATGTCTTAAGAGGGTACGAGTTAATAAATTCCTGCAGCAAATGTATGTTGGCCAGCCCTTCATTCACTGTAAAAAGTATATTGCTTTACACTGTCCAAGTAGCAAGCCTGTACTTTAGCAATTCACATCCTTCTAGAGATAACTACTTTTCATTAGCAAGTCATGTATGCATATTTTTATATCCTATAAAGCATGCCTGTACATAGCTCAGGCACTGTGAATTTGTTCGAATGTTGTAAAATAGAGTCATAGAATCAGACTCATTTAGGTTGGAAAAGATCTTAAAGATCAAGTCTAACTGTAAACCTAACATTGCAAGTCCACCATTAAATCATGCCCCTAAGTGCCGCATCTATATATAGAGACAGTCACAACATCTGCCTATTGATTACCTTGACTTTACCTGACTGAGGGTGATTTAATCTCTCTACTGATGAGGAGGGAGCCAAGGGAAATTTGAAAGCAGAACAAGGTCCCAAAAACGTGTGAACAAATGCAACTCTGTGTGCCAAACACTGAGCAGTTCTCTGGATTCAGGCGCAGAGCTCATACGGGCAGATACTGTGCACAGGTTGCTTTTGTTAGAAATGCCCATAAAGCAGAACTTTCCTTAAATGGCAACAAAATAAAAATTAGCAGCTGCGAGAACACCGGTATCTGAGGAAATAGCTAATGATAATGTTTGTATTCTTCTTGATTTTCAGTATAATATATTCCATGGATTTTCCTTTTCCAGAATGAAACACTGAGTCAAAACCCAGCTTTTTGAAAGAGGGAAGAAGAGTAGAGGAAGGTAGACAGAAAAGGAAAACAGCTGTCATGAAACAAAGCAAGAATTGGCAGTCTAGAGCCAATGTCCACACAGGTGTTCTGTGCAGCTATATTCTGCTATGCATATACATCTGTTTTCCTAAAGCCTCAATTAACTGTATATAAATAACATGCAGGGAAACAAACAAACAAACAAACAAAAAAGAAAACAAAATGCTCAACAAACCACATGGAAGACTATGGATGGGTTTTTTTTTTACAGTTTGATGCCTGGAATGTAATAGGATTATGTGGAAATAAATCCTGACTTTGATGATACATACAATTTTCTAAACAGCACCATTTCTTATAAATGCTCAGTTAAGTAACCAGAGCAGATACTTACTGTACTCATCTCAGTCACCAAATCATTATTTAGGTTCCTGCAAGGGGTGTATGGGAAACTATTTCTGAACACTAAAGCCAGAGAAAACAAAACAACAACACAATATTAGTAACTGAGAAATTTCTCACCGTTTTCTGTCATATAAAGCTGCAAGTACAGGATACATTACAGTGTCTGTCACACCAAAGCAAATATTTTACATCAAGTCAAACCAGCTGCATGGGAATACTGTTTGTCCAAAGTGACTGTGTGTTCTTATCACTTGATATAAAGATCAGCTCTTATGCACTGGCCTGACAAGTTTTATTTGCATCGGACATTGTGCCAGATTTTAGTGATGTATGCATCAGTTCTTGAGGCAAGTTAAGCAATGGACCATAAAACACAGCAGCTTACTTAAAACTAATGAGCCAAAGTCATGAAAAAGTTTCTAAAACTGGCCCTAAGAGGACTATCATAATAAGCACAACAAGCACCATGATAACACAGTTGTTTTTTTCCTCTTTTGTTCTTCATTCTGAAAACTAAACTTGTTTAATACCTTCTATGAAAACAAGGGTTACAGTCTCAGTGTTGAGTCTAGAAACAAAAAAATGATGCTAGACATCAGGTTTTGTTTTATTTTTTAAGTCTCAGAGATCCCCTCTGTCCTGGGTTCAGCAGTAGCAGTCATTTTTCTCAGTCTTAGTGACCGGTGCAGTGCTGTGGTTTTGACTTTCAGACTGGGAACAATGCTGGTAACACCAATGTTTTTAGCTGTTGCTCAGTCATGTTTACTCTGACCAAGGAC